>OX401408.1:2704513-2709513 GCA_947846245.1 Cerastoderma edule
AGTACAAGCTTCATACCTTCTCACCGGAGTGACACAATGAATTACGGTATGCTTTATTGTATTGAAGACTGAATTCATTTCAAGTATCTTGTCTTGAATGCCGAAGCCTAGATTAATTTGCAAACGTGTATGAGCTAAACAAAGTTAGCAGCAAACATAGATGATTGACAGGTTATCGACAACTTCCGGTCATTTTCGTAACGCATTTAAACAGAAAGTTAACAACGATTTCGATGATGAAAACCAAAGTATCCATGCAAATCAATGAAATATCATTTTACTTACCGTTTATATGGAACAATGCTCCTTCCAAGACAATGCGAAGAAAACACGATCGGACGTCCAAAACGATTTACACTGAGAGAAATATGTAGGTCAATATCGCTCCCCATATTTTCGAACAGGAAACCTGGATAACTCGGAGCTAATTCTTTCAAAACTGATAGAAGGGCCGATGTCGATTGCATCTCACTTTAGTAAGATAGTGATTAAAACTTTGGGGACCGAGATGGGAAATTTCAATCAAAATGATACATGATTTATCATGTTTTATCACGAAATTAAGTAGCCGACTGATTGCAAGTCACGTTTTCGTTTCTAGATCCCCTAGATAGTAACGTCATGGGGTTTTCCCCACTTGTCTAGCGGTAAGATGGAAATGAGGCGGGGTTTTCTTCCATGTGATCGGACGACTCATGTCACATGACATCCTTATTTGGCTTGGTAATGAGCCTAAAAATAGCAATATTCGGTCAAGGGAAAAAATGAAAAAAATAGTGCATACCATTTCCTATTAAATACGATTATGGTGTCTCTAAAACTTTATTATTGACCACCCATCATCTTTCAATTATAAAGTTTGAATAAAAAATATATAGCATACAGTATATTATGATCAGCTTTTTAAAATATTGACGAGTATAGGACAAGTTCAGATGTCAGGTCCTCCCACGGCGGTTCATTTTGTAATAAGGTCACCAAACGATTTCGGAATTATAGCCTTGTTAGATGACTGACGTCATCCAACAAAAACCACGTGAAACACATAGAAATAGTGTTATTTATCCAATATATACAACGTGAACATTCAAAACAGAGAATATCCTGGATAAGATTAGTTCCACACTTTTCTCGGCTGACCTTGTTTTATTGCTAATTGTAAACAAACCTTATAGTATTCACTCTTTTAAAAGCATCATGTAAACCAATCTAAACACATCGGGTTTATCCAATGAAAATACCTCTGAAATAATAAGGATGACGCCATAGTATTTTCCGCGAGAATGACGTCACTTTACTTGTGTTTTAAAAATAGATCTTATATGTGAAATCTAAAAAGTCGTTAAATTTGATTGAGGAAACAACTATACATGTCACAACAACGATTTCGTCATTTTGGTATGAGTTACTGATAAAAAATAATGAAAAAGGATGTCCAACACTTCCATACACATTGAACTACTTAACATGCACGCTTAGAACATGTGTTAATTGGCGGATGCCGATTTACCCGAAAAGTTGTAACCCTACACTTATATCCGAGGTGTATTTCACAGCTCACGGAAATACCCGAGTAGTTCCGATTGCATGTAAACGTCTACCTCTGTAAAAGGGAACTTAAAGTATTTTTATTCAAATTTCACAATCATTCTAGAACTAAAACATTTCAAGTGTAAATGAGCGCGTGTAAATGTCACCCTGACATCACTTCCACCACAATTGTACAATTAAAACAAACCTCCAATAAGTTCAATAAGTTTTAGGGAACACGTGACCTGAGACAGAATTATTTTTTGAAAACACAAAATAATTTTCTTTATCTCGTTCTTTTTGAGTTGCATTTGTGCTGATATTGAATTATTTTTGGCAACACGTTTGTACGTATGGTAACATACTAAGCTAACCTTGCTTGTAAATCTGCAATTATCCCATCCATGTCAATAGATTGAGGCATTTCCTTCCGTACTTTGTCACTGGAACAAACATTATCACAACCCATTAAACAATTATAAGTGGGACAAAAACCCACACGAAATACTGTGCTACACTGTGCCATTGTTCAGTTTAAGACTCCACTAATTTTCAACTAAAGACATGTAAATATGAAGCCATCTGCATTCGGTTTACACCGGTTAGGTTTAGCTTTCATAATCATAGGAAATATGGTTTCAAAAAAAGGGTTATACTCTTATGACAAACAAACATGAGTAGACAAAACTTGCTCATACAGACAGTGTTGAAATCCCTCAGCAAATCTATAGATATATTTGGTTTTTTTTTGGACATGGCAATTGTGAATTTTCACAAAATGAAAACATCAATTTATCACGTATTGAGATTTGCTACATGTATAGGACCTGTTGAAAAGCAAGAACGAACTTACAAGTCGAAATTGTTCCGAAGTGCCAGTAGGTCCATCTGACGATTGTCTAGTTCTTTATTGAGTTTTTCGATTTTTCCCATTGCATCAGGGAGATCTTTACAACATTTTGTACACTTGGCTTGTTTTTTTGATGTAGGACCAGTATCGGCCGTTGTTGCACTCTTTTGTTGTTGTTGCTGTTGTCTACACAAGAAAATAGACAAAGGGCATAAGATAATAGGATTTGAAGCAATATTTGTATATTATTTCAAATGGATACATTATAGATTACTGCATTGCTAGAAAGAATGACCTTTTCATTGTTAAAAAAGTCAGATTAAGTGAATGTATGTATAAATGAATAAATTAATGAATGGAACTCATATCCATTATAGTGCTGGAACCAACGTCATGCTTGTGCATCAAGGTTAGATCCAGGTCAGCCGCCAATTAAATTGGTGCCTGGCCTATGATCTAACCTGTTTGATACTCTGAGTATCTTTCCTCATCAAAATTAAGCAGATTTTGAAAAGCAGACAACAAAAAAAATACCCAGCATTCTACGGGTTAAAAGCAAATCAACACCTAAGGACATGTTTGGCATACGATATTCAAGGCTTATTGTCTATGAGTTTTGTAGCAAGTACTCGTTAATAAGCTTAGCAGAGTAAAGTGAACACTTTTGATGTGTAATTCTGGATAAAAGATGAAATATTTTATGTTATAGTTCGTCATGACGAAGCTTGACTTGTACAGAAAAACCAGTTTGGTCTGATATATTAAACCTTGTCAATATGTCTATTTCTTATTTTTTTTAAAAAGGAAATACGTACACGATGAAGATAAATCGTTATAAATTTGCCAACTTTACGATATCCATTCAGATGGATTTTTTAAAAGTGACGATTTGAAATAATTAAAAAGTGCTAAAAGGACATTGGCGGTATGAAAGGGGACGTTATAAACATCTAATAGTTCGCGCGTAATGGCTTCTGGATTTGGATTCTGTAATAATGTTATGTTCAAATATAGTATCAGTTCTAAATTGTTCAATGAAGTATTTATCGAAATAGATCAGATACAACATTCTAAACCTTACCTAAGCCTTTGAATGTTGATCGAATAAAGATGTTTTACACTGCTTCATTGTTTTTGTTTTTTTCTTCTCTAGGCAAGAGTTTGATCATACTTTTATTGTGTCTTTATTATGTCGATGTTATATTTATATATCAGGTGATTGGCATTACTATTTATGTTATAGTTGACACCCACTAATATCGTTTATCCTGTCACTAGTGCCATTTTGGGACCGATAACTAGGTGCCGTATAACATTTGTGATATCCGGCACTAACCATGTAACACATGCACGTGACGAATCATGACGTCATAAGAGCGCAATGACGTCATGTTTACACCATTCTCTACTTATTTTGTCCTCTTTTCTCGTGTTTTATTTACATCCTGTTTTTTTGAAAGATTACATTAAGGTAACAGGATAAATAGAATAGATGTCGGTGTCTTTGAATTGGAAAAGTTATCGGGCTCGGCGTCGGATTATTATCCGTTTCGCCTTCGGCTCACCGGATAATAATCCTAAGCCTTGCCCGATAACATTTCCGATTCACGACACCAACCATCTATTCTCTATTTTTACATGCAGTTATCTTCGATGAGTGGAAGTAGATAGGTATATAGGTAGTGTTTTAGGGAATATACAGGTTTGTTTGTTTTAAGTAATAAAGCTAGGTACATATTTTTAGACCAAACCATTCTGGCGTGTTTATGTTTACATGTTAAATAGCCGTCATTAACAGTAGAATACAGTAGAATACAGTTTGCTCTTCCAACATCAATTATTCTTATTTTTGGACCTTAGTACTGTTCTATACACCAAACAACGCTGCGTGGCTATGGTTGTGCTGTGTTAAATACTTACTGCTTTTTCTTTGCGTTCGGATTGGAACTCATTCTGATTGGTCTAAAAGATAAAAAAGAAACATTAAATTATATAAAAGTAAACATTTGATCACTTTCCTTTCTCCATTTAAGAGATACGAAAGCATATTTCTATTAGCGTGTCAGACAAGTTCCAATGGAGTTAAATTACATACATAGATGAATGAATGAATCGCACCCTCCCCAATTGAACTATAGGCCCCCTCAATGAAATCTATATTACGGCAAAACCTACATAAGATGTGCCGAATCTCATATACATGTTATCATAATTGCAATACACTGGTATTTTCACCAAATCATCATAACTGATCATTATTATGGTAACACATCTCTTTGTGACAGAATCAATTGATTAGATTTGCCTGTCTGAAGTCTTTCGATTCGTTAAAGCTTTGCCTTATTATCTATCTTGACAACTGTAACTTATCGATTTACGACACACATACTTGAACCCTTTTGAAGTTTAATCCTTCCATTGTCAAAGAGTTTACCGGACACAAAATTAAAACTATACGAAAAAAAGTACTGTACACAAGTACCCTTGCCGAACTGCATGAGTAATTGTTTACGTATAGAAGTCATTTTGACGAATGCAAAATCCATCCATCTTGACCAAAAATATCATCGGTTGCATTAGCAATCAGACCTGCCTGCAAATGGAAACGCTAAAGGAGCCA
>OX401408.1:4135576-4212918 GCA_947846245.1 Cerastoderma edule
GAGAGAGAGAGAGAGAGAGAGAGAGAGAAAGAGAGAGAGAGAGACAGAGAGAGACAGAGAGAGAGAGACAGAGAGAGACAGAGAGAGAGAGAGAGAGAGAGAGAGAGACAGTGAGAGAGACAGAGAGAGAGAGAGAGAGAGAGAGAGAGAGAGAGAGAGAGAGAGAGAGAGAGAGAGAGAGAGAGAGAGAGAGAGAGAGAGAGAGAGAGAGAGAGAGAGAGAGAGAGAGAGAGAGAGAGAGAGAGAGAGAGAGAGAGAGAGAGAGAGAGAGAGAGAGAATTGAATGTACAAAATGTATGTACAGACTTTAAACATGCGTACTTCCTGTAGCAGCTTTAAATCAATATCTAGTCGAACCATCTGATGCCATACCTTAAATGTGTCGCGCACGCACACGTCATGGAAACATTCAAGGAAAGAGTGTCAAGCTTTGCTTATCAAGATGATCTATTCGTACTTTTCCAGTAGTTGTTTTAAGTGTTTAAATTCATAAATAAGTGACACTGGGAAGTCGTTTAATAATTTGCTAGCAAATACTCATTCATACACATTTGCATCAGACGTTTTAATAAAGTAGCTGTTTTTAATATTCATTTTAACATATAGTTCATTCAGGGAAAAGGCAATGTGCTCCACGTACCACACATGTAACAAATACCTTTCTTACATAAATTGTGATCTTCAAAATGTGAAAGTGTTTATGTAAAATAAACATATTTGGAAAATTAATTATGCAGTTTTAAACTGTAACAAGCTTTTATTCCATGTTCATAAAGTGCTTCAGATGCACCGTTGAAAGAAATGACACCAAGGTTTTTATTATTACATCAAATAATATTATATTAGTTTTTACTGATATTGGAGTTTCCCCTTTCCCCTATTACTCTCCTAAAATAAAAATAAAACCATGTTGTTTCCCTTTGTAACTCTTAGCAAACAACACAATAAGAAGAACAATAACACCTTAATATCAACACCTTCAAACCATTTAGTTTGAAACAGTTTTGAATGTCATTTAATTCATAGAACATAGGAAAGGGGAAAGGCATTTAAGCTTGTCTTACCCCGAAAAACATGTATAACTTTCACTTAGTTTATGTTTGTTCTTTACTCAACAGACCATTTAAAAATTCTGATCAATAGATTAAATATACTGACGTCAAAAAGAAACGCCTCACCTGTATTAAACCATTATATTTATTTCATCAAAACGTTAACAATAAAATTTTATTTTGAATTCTCAAATCCAGGGTATTGTAAGCATGTTTGGAAAAGATTGTTACGTAAAAACGTCATTTAATGGCTTAATTTGCGTTATGAACACCCCGTCCCTTAAAAAACGTCAATATTGGGTATTGCCTGTCAGAAAAGTTCGTGTCAATCGGGATTCATATGGGCGTGCATTGTCTTGTTGAAACGTGAGTCCTGCGTGCCGGTTGAACATTGGCAAGAAAGTCGGTCTTAAACCTTCATTCACGTACCTTTGGACTGTAAGGCTTCCACGAATAACGGCTAAATTAGTCCTGAATGAGTGGTCGATAGCCGCCAATACCATCACGCCTCCGCCACCGAAACGATTGTGTTGCAAAATACAGTTAGGAGCGTAACTTTCCTTACGCCGTCTGTACACACGTAATCGTCAGTCAGCTGTCGAAATATTTAATCTCGACTCGTCACTGAACACTACCCTCCTCAAATCCCTTTGCAGATTGTTCTTTGCCAAGCGTAGTCGTTCCCCTTGATGACGTCCTGTGAGCACAACGCCACGTTGTGGTATCCGGTTAAAAAACCCGCTCTCTCGCAGTCGATTTCGCACTATATTTCGACTTATCGCCCGTCCGCGATTACCAAGAACAGCAGCCGACGTCGATTGTGCCGTAAGAAAACGGTCACGTAAATGACGTTGACGTATATAAACGTCTTGTCTCACGGACGTTACACGTGGTGTACCGGAATGTGGTCTGTCTTTAAGGCTTCCAGTGGTGTTGACACGATTAATCAATCTCCGGAGAGTGAATCGGGACACGTTAAAGTGCCGTGCAAGAGCTTCTTGTGAAAGTCCGCTTTCCAGCATTCCCAAGATCCGTGCCCTTTATTCATTATCAAGGCATGGCATTTTTAATGACGTCTCTTTCGTCGTTATTTTGTGAATTTTGATTTGTAAATCAACTATAGATGCCTCCTGTGTAAGTTTTAGGTGAAAGTACCACGTGTTCAATGTGTACTGGGTGCACGTTGCACGGGACTATGCGGTGAACTTTTTTTCACGCTTACAGTTGCATTATAAGATTTTAACATCACAGGTCGAGTTATAAAAGTATGTTATTAAAAATAAAGAAGTTATTTACAATTTAGTGTGAGGCGTTTCTTTTTGACGTCAGTATAGATATAGACCTTACGTTTCTCATAAACGCAAAACTTTTGAAAGCACAAATACGGTTCATGTCGCTTGGTGGTCTGAAAGAAATGATAAAGCGAAAAAGGTTAGCAATGCGTAAGTATGATATAACGTTACATATCCAGACTGGCGAAGCTTATTGCAACACACACTGTAGGCACAAATACAAATACCATATAATATTATTGAGTTCAACATCCTTACTTCTCTTCCCTTCTGACAGAGATATTTAGTCCTGTTAAAAAATATGAATCGTTTTAATTAATACGTATTTTTTCATTTTTGTATACATTTTAAACAACATATGTTACATAGTGCATGGAACAATACAATAACAAGTTTTAACATGAAACATTGGATTGCGTCACCCATTCTGCACAATGTTGTTTGAAAGGATAAAGAAATAGAAATAAGACAAAAGAAGGAGAATGTATTTTATGGCTCATTATTCTAAATGTTCTTCAATCTATTCAATCTAATATACAGTGTATTGCTAAAACAAACTTGTTTCAATTTCTGTCATATAGATGTAATTAGGATTTATTTATATTTTGCTTGGCGAACGGACACAGCGATTAACAAGGAATTGCAGCATTGCGAAGTTTACAATAGGTACAAATCATTTACGCAATATCAATCGGAAATGCTTGAAGAAATCAGCAAATCTTTTCACTGAAGACATATGTAATTTCAACTAATTTGTGATTAACAGGTTTCAATAGAATTGAAAAATGCGTATTTGTAAGCTACCATCGAAAAGATAATAATATGTGAATAAGATGATCAATCGGAAATGATGGATGCAATCAGCGAGTTATTACCGTAGCGAATTCTGTAAGTTATCATTATGGGTTTGCAGTCAATGTAAAAAGCGAATAAGTTACCATCGAAAATACATGTTTAAAAAAATATACATAAGAAAACAGTTCACATTTTTATTACCAATATTGGAATAAATACCTGTGTTGTCGTAAGCATTTGTGTTGACGTCCAATTCCATGGCTGACTCGTATTCATGCTCCCCTTCATTAATACCTCGATTAGGGACTTCGTATGGATTAGAACGATTAATTGTATCTTTCTTTAAGGAGCGCCGACTGTAAAAACAAATATCACTATGCAAATTATGTTTCAAACATGCAGGTTTTGAAGGACATAGTAAACTATATATGCTTAGTACTTATGTAAACATGGACACAAATATTTCTTTACACAAATGATTTGGAGCACATATGTTGAAATCTTCAATATCCTTTTCAGATATATACTCAGTGTTAGCGAATCATTGATACACTAGTCAAATGCATTCGCATTCAGGTTTTGTTTTGTATTAAAAAGTAGTTGATATATTGCTAACAATGCTTTCGTGATGAGTTGTAACACTAGCAACAAGTCATCCAAAATTTGGTAAAGGTATGACCGTGTGTGCATGCATTGCGTGGTCATGTGATTATTTGTTTGAGTGTGTGTATGCGTGTTTCACCTACACACCAAACTTTCGTACCCTCTGTAAAACGCATGCAAACTATTTTTTATCATATAAGTGTGTACAAGTTATTGAATTACATACACGAGTCATGAGGTTGGTGGAAATTGTCTTACCGCTTTCGGATCAAAAGAAATAGCGCTGCAGCAACTCCTTCAATGGCAAGAATGGATACAAGTGTCCCACCCACTATCATAGCAATGTTACATGTAGGACATTCGCCTCTCGGTGCTGCTGAATTTATTTCCCCTACATACAGAGTAATAACAATGAAAGACACACATACAATCGGAGAAACAGGAAATGTTGATCAAAATGAATTCTCGTAACATTTAGTGTTATAAAGCAATAAAAACGTTCAACAACTTATTTATAACGGTAAACGGTAAAAGATATCATTTCATATCATATTTACCAGATAACATAACTAACGATGTTGATATTCTCGTCATGTATACAGGGAAGTATGTGTTATTTAATATGATTTAGTACAAAGTTAATGCACCTTTTCTCGACATTTTCTTCTGGTTTTTAAGCTTTCACTTTATATCATCAATTTGTAGTTGGTACAATGGTAGTCTTGTCTAACATGGATTCGATAATCCTTTATTGCTGTATAATAAATTGAGAAAAGCATTTGGCTTTTTACAACCTAGTTAAAAGAGTTTCACTCATAGATGTAGCCCTTTTCTGACCGAGAACTGTTTATGTTAAAAAAATTGAACGGGGTAAACGCTTATTTGTATTGGGTTGTCATTAAAACAGGACATACCATGCCTTTCAAAATCTAATAAGAACACTAAAGATGGGGTCCATCTCATTTTTAAAGCCATACATAAACCCCTCAATAGTTAGCTTATAGATAAAGCATACGTCTTACAACGTGGGGTAGATCTATCATTACATATATTTGCTTGACCTGACATATTACCTTTGCAGTCATGACCTGTATAACCACATTCACACGCCTGGCATGTTCCGTTCTGTTTGTTACATATCTCATCGCCATGACAGTTTCCACAGATAGAGGTGCACCCTTCACCATATGTCCCATCCTCACATTCTGCAATATCAGCAAATACACATTTAGGATGTGATTTCATTTTGGTGTCCGCACGTCATAATTGATGTCAACATGTTCCACGGAAAAGCGAAATAATTGATTACACAAAACCTATGCAGCAGTCGCCGCTCTCAAAAAGCGTTAAAACGTCACTTTTGAATACTTAATAAGTTACAATGGAACATTGAGTCGTAGTTTTATAATACTTTAAATGATTGTGTTATTGATATTTAGGTTTACCTCTGTGGCATAATAATTTTGTATAAACGTTCCAGGAATATTACAGTATCACAACAAAGTATTTATCAAAAGTGAACATAAAACTCTTGCCAAGTATTCGGTTTATCTATGTGTCATAACAATTTTGTATAAACGTTCCAGGAATATTACATTATCAAACACACTATTGCTCGCCAAAAAGCGTACATAAAACTCTTGCCAAGTATTTGGTTTACCTCTGTGGCATAACGGTCCTAAAAATCCTGGTTCACATCCCTGGGGACAATTTCCCGTGTCTTTAAGACACACAGATTGGCGATGACACTTCCCACACGTTAATTGACAATCTATTCCATAGGATCCGTCCAAACAAACTTGAAAATAAATCGTAGATAAATTTATTTAAATGAATACAGAATGTCTTTCTTCAACACTTAGTCGCAAGTATAAGCTAAATAAATATGTAATTTAAGATAACTGATATCTTAGGTTTATGTGTTAAAGAGGCTCTAAGAGATTGAGAGTGTAACTGTTTTAGATATATTGTCTTCAACCCACGAACGTATCAACATAGATTTCTAAAGTAACACAGAACTATGTTATTGTCAGCCTCCCATCCCTCCTCATAACTGTACTAAAAAGATAAAGATCATTACAATTGCAGATATTGCAGACCGTTCAAACGGGTTTATTTATTAAACAACGATCTAATCTTGGAATAAGAAGTGGTATTTCTGGATACCATCGTCACGTGGGTCTCCAGAAATGTCTTTTAAGCGAAAATGGGTCGAACAAGTAGGAAAAAATACAGCGAAAACATTGAAACACGAATCTTGCTCAGTTTAATAAGGAAAATAAACTTTTAACAGTGGATGTTGCAAATTCCGAACAGGATTACTCCAATTTGCTACTCTTCAATCAATTGATTTTCATTAATTTCACGGTACAAGAGAAATACTTCCTCTGTTTATTTATTAACCGGCTTTCCCAGAGAAGAACAGACAGGCGCGTAGGCTCACTTCCCATTAAAAACCGAAACACAGGATTTAAGCAAATTATGAGTTCCTTACATTGTAATAGTTTAGACTGCTTCAAAATAAACCACCCGTATTAAGTCTCTCTTAAATGAGTTACTGATCCAGGAATTTGCAATATCAATGTTGTCATGAAATCAATAAAGGAAAAGAAACAGCCCTTAGTCAAAAGTTGGCCTCAATGTAAATAAATGAAGCTTTTTTGTTAATCATTTATCTACATTGGTTGAGGGTTGAAACGATGATCGCTCATTACCTTCTACGCATTTGTTTCCGGTATACCCCGCTGCACATGAGCCACATGTCCCGTCTTGTTTGTCACATGGCGTATCGTTAAGACAATGTCCACATGGAAAACAGGAGTTTCCGTATGTGTTTACACCACATTCTATGGAAAAAACTCAAAACAATTCAATATATGAAACCAGAGCTAAAACGGAAGCGTTAAATCATTAACAATAGAAAAGTATGCGAGATTTACAGTGTTGTCTATCACTTATCAGCTGTCAAGATGTTGGGGTTTAGTTCACTCACTATTAATTTCTCAGGGTTAGCAACGATTAACACTTTTATCGTAAGATATAATTTAATGCTTGTTTGTAAGAATCATCAATGTAAATAGTTTACATGTCTATGTACATAAAATATCGAGCGTTATCATTGCCCTGTGAAGGAGAAATGTTATATAAAAACAACCTAATGCGATACAACCAAATTAAAAATAAAAACAAAGAAGAAGTTCTTGGATTTGACAACTGAAGATCCGGTATTTCAAGTCAAGAAAGACAATTCAATTGTTTATTGACGTATTTCTACCGAATGACTTCCCTTGAATTGGTTTAACTTTTTCCCAAACAACAAACTTTCGGCTGTCCCAAACTGAAAGAGTTTGCAGACGACATTATAAAATTTGATAGAATTGGAAATTAATCTTCAGATAGGACAGAATGCATTGTGGGAAAAAGAAAGTATTGCTCTATAACATTTATACCGCTCTCTCAGAGCGCGAAGCGCTCGGAGAGCGGATAACGGTAACATACGTACGAGTAACAAGTTATGTTAACACTGGTTATACCATTAGCAAAAAACCAGGTGGCTTCCGGTTTACCTAAAGGAGAAAACTCGGGTTTGCTTCGGGTGTTTCCGGCTTTACGGAATGGACTGGTTCTATCTAAATTTATTTTCAAGCATTACCTTTATCTACCAATAGTGAACCATTCCTTGTAAAGAGAAAACTCGGGTTTGCTTCGGGTGTTTCCGGCTTTATGGAATGGACTGGTTTTACATAAATTCATTGCCGCTCATTGAGTTTATTTCCGCCAATCATGAATGAACCATAAACCATTCTATCGAAAAACAAAACACGAACAACAGGATCGGCGCCACCGCTTCAAACTTTAAATTGGACACAGTGTTCAACTCCTTGAAAGGAAAACGAATCGCCGGTTGTAGGTAAGAGAACTTTTTGTACTCTTTCATTTCGTTATAAAACAGTATATCTAAATAGACCATTTTCACCAAAATTCGTCGTAGAAAAATCGAGAAGGCGAGCCCTCGTCACGCCTCGCCGAAGATGCTTCCTCTAAACAAACATCCATCTAAAAAATAATTTCTCCCTTTTAAGTAGAACTACAGCATTCATTTTTTTAGTATTACAGTACATGTTCCCTACAGTACTAGGCTAGAAAGTGTGTGGTGCCAACAACACTCCACGGTGAAATAAGTGTTCACCTTCTATCGATACGGTGATTACACCCTGCAGTTTGGCATATTCTAATGTTTATGTAGACGGTCTATGTCATTTTCGCGGTGTGTAAGGAATGCATTAGGTACACATCGTGTTGTATATGGAATACACTATTATGCTGACCAATAAAGCAACGATGTCAACTCGTCATTTGCTGACATGGATTATTTGTTATTGTTGGAGCTTTTAAATTGAGTACAAGGTACCTTTTTGATAATTTGATAGCGTTATGGGCCGATAGTTTAAATAACAATGACAGCGTGAATTTCCTTTTCAAAAAATGAAATACCCTGTAAAATATTTGGTTATATGCATATATCTCACCTTATTCGTTTGACAGTATTTTATTTTACTTGATTCAAGTGATAGTATTATTCCCAAACATTGAATTATTCTTGCAATTGATAATTTTGGCCCAAGGGTTTATGGAAATAGATCCCTTAGTTTTTTTGTTTTATTTAATAGAATGCATGATGGTTGGGAATATGACGATTTCAAACAAGCTTCAAAAGAAGAGATGATGCAGACCTGCATAAACATTGACTCTGTTTTATAATACAAGTAAGTACATAGTCTTTCTCAGGCCACTTTGAACTTTACAAACATAAGTGTCATAAACATAGAAGATAGCTTATGAAAGCAATATAACAAAGAAGCAATCTCTCAAATCGAGGGTTCAGCGCAATACTATAGTAAGTGCTTCACGTTTGTGAAGCACTTACTATAGTCTTGCATTGAACCCTTGAATTGTCAAAGCAGTTTTTCTCTTTAATTCAAACATCTCTCATTAGATTATACTATAGATAACAATGCCAGCATGAATTTCCTTTTCCAAAAATGAAATACCCTGTAAAGTATTTGGTTATATATACAACCTTATTCGTTTAGCAGTATCTTATTTTACTTGATTCCAGGGATAATATAATTCCCAAACATTGTATTTTTCTTGCAAGTGAGAATTTTGAACCAAAGGTTTATGGTAATAGATGCCTTAGTTGTGTTTTCTTTATTTTACAGAATGCATGATGGTTGGAAATATGACGATTTCAAACAAGCTTCCAAAGAAAAGATGATGCAGACCTGTATGAACATTGACTCTGCTTTTATAGTACAAGTTAGTAGATCTACATGTATATTCTTTCTCACATCCCTTTGAACTTTACAAACACAAATGTCATAAACATAAAAGATAGTGGTGAAAGTCGTGGACTCAGAACTCGAGGGGGGAGGGGGGCAGGGGCCAGTCCCACCAAGACCTCTTGTTTAGTGGGAATGGCCTTTGACGAGTCACTTCAGAGCCCTAGCCTAGTACTTGGGTATCCAGGAAAGCTGCTCCAGAACTGAAAAATGTAGGTACGGCACTGATGGAGAGGACCCATATGGGGCCTGTGTCAGTTAATGACTCTAATTTAAATCTAATCATAACAAAGAATCAATCTCTCAAATGTCAAAGTGGTTTTTCTCTCTCATTCAAACATCTCTGATTAGATTATAGCATAATAACATAATATGATATGCAGCACAGTATTCAGGAAACAAGCAAGTTTGACAAAGGTTGGAATTCTTAACATGTCCTCCTTATATTACTTTGTTTTTCAAAAAAAAATAGTTATACATATACGTTGATGAATTTGGTGTTACTCACAATTTGTAATTGACTTTTCCTTTGTTCTTTTTTGAAAACCTTGGTTTGACAGAGAATGAAAGCAAATAAATCAAGACAGGTTGAAATATAGATTTTTATCATCAATCAGTTCTTTTTTTCCTGTCAGATTACTGCTTCAATTGATTACCATTGGGAAAGAATTATTTCAAATGTTACCAATTGAGAAAAATCAGTCAGTTAAATGTAGCCAGCATTGGCAAAATATTGATATTTTTTATTTTTCTCTTTTAACAGCCAAAACTGATGACTAACTGGTAGAGTAAGGAAGAGGTAACAACATCAAAATATGCTTGAAGATCACATGGATTTGGTACAATCAAAAACAGATGAAGATTTACATGGACGCCTGATTACCCTAAATCTATTGATTTGTTTGACTCATGAACATTTTTAACGCTTAGTTTTCTCTTCAAAAGACTATTTCAAGGATAGTGTTTAGTGTTATTTGGTACTGATAACATCAAATGACAATAATATAGAAAAACTGTGATGGACTATGGAATATTCTATATTGATAACAATGTCACATATGTCTTATGGTACTTATTTTTTTTTCTTTTGTTTCAAGAATCCTTCAAAAATTCAAGTTAACCCTTTCCCAAACAACAAAATTTCGACTGTCACAAATTGAAAGAGTTTGCAGATGACATTTCAAAATGTGATGAAATTGGACAATATTCTTCAGGAAAAGCAGAAAACCTTGTGGGAAAAGATAAAATTGCTCATTGCGATAAATTTCTCCTTTTCCCACAATGTTTTCTAAAGTCATCTGCAACAAAGTCGTCAATGAGACAAAAAGCATGTCCATACTATATTAAGATAGCTTAGGCAGCCTGCAGCATACCAGTAGAAGACAGAAACTTGTCATTACTTGAATTTCTTTTCTTACAATTGCATGTGTATGAAATTTTTCAATGAAACAAAGATGGGAGTTTAGTTTAAATTCTAAGCATACATCAGTGTAAAAATCTTGTTTACTTTCAGTTTCCATGGTAAACCCCTTAATTTTCAACACACATTTTTAATCAATTATTGCAAAGGGAAATTGGCTCAGAGAGCACATTTTCCTTGTCACAATTGTTCTATTCATTGGTCAAAGAAATTTTTAATTTTATCTGTTATTGCTTTAAATTTCAAACAATATTTTGGAAAAAATGGATAAACGTCTTAAGGATGTATGTCATAGAATATTTGTTGATATCTTTTTTTGAAAAATCTAAAGTTGATCATGAATGTTTCTGCCATATGCTTCCAACTTTAAGGATTTTTTTTTCAAACTATGAAGATCAGGAAAATGTTGGCATCAAACATGAAAAAAATGTCCCAAGATCAAGCAGTGACTTCATTTTTTCAATAAATGTGTTAGAGCAAGGGATTTGACTACATGAACAAATGCTGTCTGTTGATTTTCACTTATGCCTTTTAACTACATTTTATCAATAGTTTATTGCATATCATTTTTTTTTGCATTTTTTGTTCTTAAAGTTCTTTGATAGATAAACGCATATCAAAAAAGCAGTGTTTTATGTGCGAAAAAGTTAATAAAATATTAATAAAAAATTATAGAATCCTTTACTTTTATTTTAAAGTTAAACAAAAAACCATTTGGCTACAACAAAGCTATTTGTTGTATTTGAATGATCCTTTGGAGATCTGCTAAGCAATTTATTTAGGATTTCCTTATCTACAGTAAAGAAAAAAATTCAAACAAATACCTGATTGGCTTTCTATATGATGTAATTTAGTTACCTTAGAATGTACAAGCAAATGAGTATGTTGTTGAATATTGTCTGATACTATTAACCCAAAATGACCCTTCTTCATCACCAAATGACATGTTGGTTCTCATGATGATTCAACCCTATCCCAAACAACAAATTTTTGACTACCAAATTGAAAGAGTTTGCAGACAACATTTCGAAATGTGATGAAATTGGAAAATAATCTTCTGATAGGCCAGAAAACATTGTGGGAAAAGGAAAACATTGTGGGAAAAGGAAAAACGGAAAAATTGCTTGTCACAAGCAATTTCCCCTTTTCCCTCAATGTTTTCTAAAGTCGTCTGCAACAAAGTGGTCAAATGTCGTTATTGTTTGGGAAAGTGTTAAACCAGTACCTACAACACATAATTTTGTGAAGAAAATTCTATGATTTTATGCAGAGACAGACTTGTGGTTCAAATATTGTAGTTTGGTCGTTCTGACATACATAGCCCAAGCAAGTTAAACTTATACCCATATAAAACATATACCATCAAAAACGTTTAACAGGAGTCTACAAGGAGACTTATCCTTTTACTGAGACCTATCTAAATGTGACAAAGATGGCAGCTTTGTTACAAAATGAGTATTTGCTCCCCAAAGTAAGCCAATTCTTATACTTCCGCAAAGTTGTACTCTGAATTGAGATTGAAACACATATTCATTAATATGTAAGTTTTTCACAAAATCCATGCCATTGAGTTGAGAGAGCGGTCTAGAGGCAATGCCTTAGTTCATATTATTTGAGTTTTGTATTCTGTAGCAATGCCTTTAAAATAAACTGTTATGCGCTGAATGTAACATACAATGAAATACGACACTGTGTTAAGTGCTGTGCTCTAAACACATATATTGCGTCTTTCGACTTATTATGCCAAACCAGTAACAATAAAATCAGCCTCTATTTTTGCGAGGAGACTAATTCTGTTTCAACTGAACATCCCCGTTATCGGTGAAGTAGTATCGAACATGATGGGTTGATACGTCCGTTTTGTGTACAATTGTGTAATGATTATAGTTGTAACCCGCGTATGGTGTACAATTGTGTAATGATTATGGTTGTAACCCGCGTATGGTGTACAATTGTGTAATGATTATGGTTGTAACCCGCGTATGGTGTACAATTGTGTAATGTTTATGTTTGTAACCCGCATATGGTGTACAATTGTGTAATGATTATAGTTGTAACCCGCGTATGGTGTACAATTGTGTAATGATTATGGTTGTAACCTGCATATAATGCGCATGTGAAATGATTATGGTTGATACCTTCGTATAGTGTACAGTTGTGTAAGGAATATCCTAGAGCACACTCTCTTCAATAAAAAGGAACAGTTTGTATTCTTTTCTATTATATTAAAGCCTCAGGTAATTATCCGTCGATGGTGGACTCGGTATTGCTATATGGCTGAAATGCTGGTTACATAATGCAATGACAAACATTTCTCTATTAATAGTTATAATAACAGGTAGGTTCTTGATATCCGGGCTCGCAGCCTTCTTCACATTGGCCGTTTGTGTTTCTACAGGCTACGCCTTGGAAACAGTTTCCACACCTTGACACACAATCGTTAAGAGCAATTTCTCCTTTTCCAACAATGTTTTCCAAAGTCGTCTGCAACAAAGTGATTGAAAATTGTTATTGTTTGGTAATGGGTTAAACAAAAGCATTAAGGCAACATAGCCGAGTAAATTTAAGTTAATATACACCATTCCTTTAGGCTTTTGCTCTTATAGGGTCAATCAATGACAATCATATATATCCAGTCCTTTATATTTAAAAGTGATTAAGAGAAGTGTTCGTTTCAGATTAGATAAAGAACCAGATGGCCATACCTCAATGATATATATGTTAAAAAATAATCAATATCTAGATAAATACAATCTGTACATACGTGTTTTACACAGATCTCCTTTAACCCCGGCACTGCAACCGGCTGGACAAATCCCATTGGCACGGTTACATGGTACATTGTTGGAACAGTTGCCGCATGCCTCCTTGCAGTCCACTCCATAGGTGAAACGATCACAGACTGAATAATCAAAAACAGTCTTTGAACCACAGTTTTCTCATCATACTAATACATGCATACACACATGTTTGGCTCATCATGGTTTTACAATGATTTATGGCTTTTATGCACCAACTATTTGCATATCTATACGAAAGTTTGATAGTAGCTGGGTGATGATGCTTCATTCATTCTTGGTAAAAAGATTTCAAAAAAGTCATTTCATTATAGTGTGTATCTGATCCCAGCGTCTATTATGTAGAGCAGTATGTGTTTTTGGTATGAATTATTATCGTAATTTGTTTGAATAATAAATGGCCAGGCCTCATTTAATTACATGTTTTGGTTTTTTCTTTTCCTATATACAAAAACAGAGCTTCGTAAAGTCAGATAGAATATTCACAAAGTTGATATTGGTTCCATTTTGGAGATAAATGTATTTGTATGTTATGGTATTAAAGTCTTTGTTCCCTTTTCAAACTGGATTGTGTATAATTGTGTATTATTGTCTACCCAACTTCTGACAGGCGTTTAGAAATATAATTTACTGAAGTTGTCATGCACTGACCCTAACAGAGCCGGGTTTTAAAACTAATCAAAGTGCTAAATGTACAATTCGCTGTATGAAAGAGGCGATGTCTTCATTGTTCCGGATATTGATGAAGTGTTATTTTCAATGCGTGGAGTGTTAGAGTTAAAGAGTTTTGGTCCAACAAGTGTCAACAGTCCAGGACTTTATAACTTGTATACATGTTTAGATTTAACGCCACATACTTAACATAACCTCTCACTTAAGTTGGTGAACATGCAACTCAGTGATGTCTCCTTTTATCAAATGGCGTATTCGACTACATTGTACATGTTGTATTCGGCCATTTATGAAATAAGGATAGGAAATGCGGCATACACAAACATCTACATATTAATATAAAACTAGTCGGAGCAACAATATCACAAGTGCTGAGGAAAAAAAAAACCAAACGCGCACAGGTGTCTCAATTTTCTGTCATGTAGATAATAAGTACGCTTTTCTACAAATCATAACAATTGAAGACCCCAAAAAATACTGATTATATCATAAAAGAAATTGCTAGTTAAATCCTAAGGTAAATTTCTCAAAAATAAAGCAATATGATTATTTACTCTTTTCCCGGTTCCAATTACATTTGACGATTTCAACCCAATATTTTTATTGTAGAATAAACCTGTTTTTTACAATGTTACAATGTTACAATGACAACTTATACACTTACTGTCACGGCACTTAAAACCCTTATATCCAGCAGCGCATGAGTCACAGCGGCCATCTTGTTTATCACACGTAGCATTGTTCAGACAATTCCCACAATTCGAAATGCAGTCTGGTCCGTATTTACCATCTTCACATGCTGTAAATATACATTCAGTTGGGCTTACATGTATGTATGTATGTATGTAAGGTGTCTTCAGTTTGATGTTATATTATCATAACCTCAAGTTGCTTTTTCATTTATCTTTAACGTTCATTAGAATCATAAACGTTCTGAGAAAAGTGAAACAAATAACTGTAAAACCTCCATATCAACATTTCCCCTCATGTCCCCCATTAGTATCGACTATCAATGGCGGTTTAAACCCTTTTGATGAGATAACAGGAGATCAAAATATCTCTCTCCGACCCACCCGTTATCAAAATTTAGTTCTTGTCTATGTACATAAAACATCGAGCGTTATCATTGCCCTGTGAAAGAGGAATGTGATATAAAAACAACATAATGCGATACAACCAAATTTAAAAAAAAGATAAAAACAAAGAAGAAATTCTTAGATTTGACAACTGAAGATCCGGTATTTCAAGGCAACAAATACAATTCAATTGTTTATTGACGTATTTCTACCAAATGACTTCCCTTGAATTGGTTTAACCCTTTCCCAAACAACAAACTTTCGGCCGTTCCAAATTGAAAGAGTTTGCAGACGACATTTCGAAATTTGATAAAATGTGGAAATAATCTTCAGATAGGACAGAAAGCATTGTGGGAAAAAGAAAAAAAAATGCTCGTTACGAGCAATTTCTCCTTTTCCCACAATGTTTTCCAGAGTAGTCTGAAACAAAGTGGTTAAATGTCGTTATTGTTTGGTAGCGGGTTAACGTATTTGCTTTTAAATATGCTTGTTCATACATTAGGCAATCATTTAATAAAAATAAAATGACCTTGAATGAAAACATTTTTTTTATTGCGTTATGCAATTTAATGAAAAAAACGCTACTACAGGCAAACTCAAATCAGAAATTGCCACTTAATATAAGTATGCTTAAACGCCATGCAATTGATTGTAAAACAGTCGCAACGCTTATTGATGTGAATACATCGTATTCATTGTATACAGACATTTAATACTTCAATACTTATTCTTTTTTTATTTTGCTTTTCTCTACTGCGTCTCATACAGTAGAAGAGTAACTGTTGCTATACAATATTAAAGAAATACAATTTTAATGTCTTCGTTTCCTTTCATCTGTGAATAAGCACTTTTAAAGGATTTACATGAAAGTTTAGTTCCACATCGTGTCCCTTTATCGCGTATACTTACGTTCTGTACACAGCTCTTCCTTGAAACCTGCAATACAGCCACCATGACATTTCCCGGTAAACACATCGCACTGTACACCATTCAAACAGTTACCACACGCTACTTGGCAGTCCTTTCCCCACATATTTGAATCACACACTAAAACATAAAGTAGTTCTAATATCTAGTCCGAAAATATGCTATTGGTTCATACATCAATTAAATCGTGAAATAATTGCGTTTACGAAAAATGTTACAACAATCACGAAATGGGTTCTGTTAAATAGATAATGTAAGTTGCTCCCATCGAAATATGGAATGGTTTAACTCGAAAGTCGGAAATTTGAATTTGTGAAAAGAACTTGGTGTCGTGACGTTTATCTCTTTTTCTTAGTTACAGTTACAATGCAATTAAAATAATGATTTCTAATGAAAGATACTGTTGTATTGCTTTTCTTTCTTTAAGATCTCGTGATTTTTTTTAAAAATCAGACTTCGTTGTTTATCGTTAACAATTTGGTGAAATTTAGTAACGATGAGTCATTAAAAAGGCGAAATTGATACCTCCATTCTAGCAAAAATTGATACGTTTTAAATGTTGACTATATCCAGTGAAATTGTAAGGCAACGTGATTTGTAATAATTATTACAATTCCTGGTTTTATTTTTATTTCCGGTTTCCACAACGCACATTTTAAAGCCACGACTATTTTTCTGAAAGAGCAGGAAGGAAACGACAAGAAAGGCAACGTTGTTTTGGGTTGAATCCATTTTTTACACAAAGAAAATATTAGGTTTGGTCATGTTGGCAGTCACGGATATGGTCTTCCTCAACAAATCAGGGAAAGAAGAACCCTTCTGATGTTAACGAATTATTCCGATCGATCCATCGCGAAGGAAGATCTCTGAGGTGTCCGAAATCTATCCGACACCTCTAGACACTTCATGAGCAAATAGATATACGTCCCAAATACTGCATTGTCATTTAACTCTTCCTTAAGGTAGAATGCCCATAAATCGCCATTTTCAAATTAATTTCTTCATCGGATCACTTCGGCCGTTCTCGGTTTTCACAGATGGGGCCGGAACTATTCGGTTTAATGTGTTTAGTTCCAGCCCGGACCTATATATACCGGGAATGACCGAGGTTATTTGACGAAAGAATGCATTTAATAATGTTTGATTATGGATATTCTACCTTAAATTCAATGTTTGTGACTTGAGGATGATTTATCCTTAAAGGTACACTTACGTGTATCACACCTGTCCCCTTTATAACCTGCTGTACATCCACCGGTAAGACACACACCTGTTGATCTATCACATGAACCGACTGCACAGTAACACCTCTCGTTACAGGTGGTACCATGATAACTAATACTGCAATCTGTAAACGTAGGAAATGTTTGTAAGTCATTTTACAGCTATACACTCATGATATACAGAACATATAAGTAACTTAAAGAGAATGTCTTAAATCGGAAATGTTTTCTAGCAAACATTATGAATATCACCCGGGGAGCCGAAGGGAAATCGGTTTAATAATCTAAAGCTGGGTGTTTAAGTTTAGTTCAGTTCATTGTTTATTAAAGTCTTATCATATGTACATTCAAATTAAAACATATAACATAGAATATTGCATATTACATGTACATTAGACCTCCTTTGCTAGGAGTATAAGAGCCTTAAGTGCACTGGAAACAAGTTTGACACGTTAACAGGCCGAAAATAAGATGCCTTCTATATACAGACAACCATATATTTTTAGAATTGTCAACGCTGTAAGACAAGGGTTGAGCGTCTTAGTAACATACGAGTTGTCTATTTATTAAACAATCAAGACCGCTGGTACAAACATATATCCGGATCTTTAGATATAGAAACAAGCATAAACAAACATATTCTTTGGGTTCATGATAATTGCAGTTAGTTAATGTTACACTCATATTTATCGTTCAAAACTCAAATCAGTGAACAATTTACCTAATATTCAGGTAAACCTTTACATTCAATACGTTTGCATTAATGTTGCGTCTTTTTACCTAGTTATATCTCCAATGTACCTAAACAGAACCTACACTCTCAGTGGGTGAAGGCATACATTTCAGCATCCCACTTAACACCTTTTAGTGTTGGGCTTAGCGATGCCTAATTCGTTTGGGGGTATGACTGACGTTTTGCAAAGATGTATTCTAATCATCTTCTTTCGATAAACGAAATAGTTGTTCTTATAGTCTGTCTAATGTAACACATTCTAAGAGAAATTATGTTGTTACCTTTACACATCGGTGCCCTGTATCCTGTTTTACATCCTTCACACGTACCATCGACGTCGTTACATGTAACATTATTCTCGCATTGACCACATTCACTGGTACACCCAGGCCCGTACATGTATGTGTTACAATCTAATGTGCACATATATAATTGGTTCATTACAGCTTATTCATAATTATTGATATACAATAAGACATAACACTGCTGCGCATATTTACAATAAGTAGTAAAAAAAAAAAAGGTTATGGCTGGTATGTGGCCTCTTGTTTGGATTATAATCCGCCATTTTAAGCTCATTATTTCGTAATACTACTTCGTACGTTCTCGGCATAAATCGGTTAGTTCCGAAAATGTTCGGTGAATGCGAATGGTTCCGACCTCGAGTGGTGTTTACCGAGAACGACCGAAGTCATCCGACGATAAAATGAGTTTCAAAATGGCGGATTATATGCATTCTACCATAAAGCTGAAACGTGTATTGCACTTATATTAGCGGTTAGAAAACTACAATAATTACATAAATTCACTACCATACGAGGATCCGTATCATTTCGTTGATAAATAGAGATGAAATTGTTCGATGCTCAAACTGAAGTTTCGAAAGTGAATATTTTCGCCAAAATCACTTTTGTAGTTCTTGAAGAAAGGCACGCAAAAATTGCGAAACATTATAGTGCGAATGCAATTTCTTTTGTTTGTTCTTGATTGGCAATTCTCTATTATCCATGTTTATAGGTATGTGAACGTGAATACATAGATGATGTTTGTAATTTTTGGTGTATGATCGAAATACATTTCATCGAGTGACCTTAAGAGCTATATTTTCACGAGTGGTGGAGCCACGAGTGAAAATATTTAGCTCTTTTTTAAAAGGTCACGAGACATTTTTTTCGACATTAGTTGTTTCGCGTTTTAGATATTTTGATAAGTGATATCAGCATTTGGAAATCAATTCTTATATTCATGCGTTAATTGTATCTGTTGTATGCGAACATTATCAAAAAATATTTTTGATTATTTTTCTATTTTCTTTTAATTGCAGGTACACCTTCATCAAGGGAAACCACCTAGACAGCATTGATTGAGACATGTACATGTACATTGAATGTTGCAGCCAACTTGGACCAAAAACAAGTGCCAAATAATATCCAAATTGACATTTTGCTCTACAGTTAAATAACAGTAACTGATTATCAAGACTATTTGTGATTTCTGGTGCTTTAGCAAGGGATATCTTCACCAATTGTGACTTTAAGAAAGAAAATATTTCAACTACTCTTGTTTAAGTTGTGATTGGTGTTTTTCAGTATGTCAGTTGATTTATTAAACTTTCCTAACAAATAAAAAAATTCCTGCTGTTATTTTCAATTTGAACTATGTGTAACTCTGGCATTGTAAAACTATGTGAAAATGTTATCCAAATGTGTTGGGGAATATCTTTTTGGTTTACATTTTTTGTCTTAACAGCAACAGCTCAGGATTTATTCTCAATCAATTTTGTGGAAAATAAGTCATGAAAACTAAGAATGAAACACAACAATATGAAACTGAGCAACCATTTAGGGGATATTACTAAGCTAAAATTAATGCTAAACTTTTACCATGATGCCATGGCACATCTTGGTCATACTCCAATTTTAAGCAATACTTGTAAATAAAAAAAAACAGTTTGGGTTAAGAATGCCTTTTTTGAGTAAATTTCACTAATTTCAAAACAATTTCAATGGCATTCCATTGTTTCATTTTACACATTAAAGCTGCTAAAAAGTCTCGTATTCTACCCGATATATTGATTATAAATAAACGTTCTACATTATGACATATGATATCATTCACTTGTAAAATGGGTTCCCCATGGGGAAAAGAAAGTAGTTCCTGATATTCCCGAACTTTGAAACAGTGAAAATATCCTGTGATAATCCACTGATATTATAGGGTAATCCGCCGGAAAGTATATAATAACATGTGTTATTTCGTGGACTGGAATATCTTAATATGCGAGGGTTCATTCTTTTTGTTTAAACTTTAAATGCCACAGTTCAAGAAGACAATCACATCCGACCAGTCAAAAATACTGTCGTCCACTGATCAGTTGTGTTGGGGTTTGATATACGTGTACCAACATGTTCTCTATTTATCTGAAGTTTTTAGTTGTTTCAGAGCAATTCAAGTTTAATTGTATATACAAAATGACACTATTTCCATTGTTATGAAGTTCAATAACACTACATTAGGTTCCTCAGTTGATATAAACGTTCCACAAACGTTAAATAACTTCCCACCTCCGAGAAGACTCGTCCAGAGTCTTTATCCTTGGTATTACGTGGGAAAAGCAACTCTGATAGATGAAGAAGTCTCAATCCCACCGCTGTCACCAATGTTACGAACAGAGCAAATTAACCCCCTAAAAGAGACAATCACATCCGATGGGTGAAAAACACTGTCGTCCACCGAACAGTTGTGTTGTCTATTTATATACCAACATGTCCTCAATAACAATACCAATCGGAACTCTTCGGGTATTTCCGTGAGCTGTGAAATACACCTCGGATATAAGTGTAGGGTTACAATTTTTCGGGTAAATCGGCATCCGCCGATGAACACCTTTTCTAAGCGTGCATGTTAAGTAGTTCAATGTGTATGGAAGTGTTGGACATCCTTTTTAATCACTTTTGATCAGTAACTCATACCAAATGGCAAACTTGTTATTGTGACACGTATACTTGTTTCCCTTATCAAATTTAACGACTTTTTGGATTTTACATTCAAGATCTATTTTTAGAAACGAAAGAAAGTGACGTCATTCTCGCGGGAAACAATATGGCGTCATCCCTATTATTTCAGAGGTGTTTTCTATTGGATAAACCCGATGTGCTCAGATTGTAACAATACATTAGATTATCTAATTTGCGTAAATGTTCCGCGAACTTAACAGTATGTTTTAGGATTATGTTGTATCAGGTTAGTTATTCACTGATACGTACACTGATCACATTTGGTTCCTTGATAACCAGCAGCGCATGATTGGCACGAACCGTCAGTTTTATCACATGGATCACCATTCAAGCAATATCCGCAAGCAGCACAGTTTCCGTAGGTGTTCCCGCTACATTCTAAGAGTATAAAGAGCATAGATTCATATTACACACATTCGCTGGTTTGATATATAACAAGCTGATGAATGTACATTTACCTCTAGCGGCTCAGTTTACTTTGCATTAAGGATTAACATATATTTTAAATTGTAATTAAACTTTTTTTGCAGCTTTCAACAGTAGTTCTATCTTTATCTAGTAAGTCATTAGCTTAACATATTCACACATTAACTGGACATCGTTCTTCCTGTGCTTATGACAGCTTCACCACATAAAACATGCTTGTTCAGTGATTTCGAGGCATGTTAAGCAGGTCACATTGACAACATTAAAGTACAAAACTTACTATACTGAAGCAATGCAAGAACGTTATTTGTGACCCTGTTAATATTATTTGGCTCATTATCAACTCGGCTATACACGTTGCAATGGACGCTGTAATGTTCAAAATTGTATAAGATATATTCTTCATGATATCGTTTCTCAAATCTTTAAGAATAATCATTTTCTTTTTCAAACAAGTTGTTCAAGATTCCATCTTTATTCTATATAACTTTATAGTAAAATTAACAATTTCATAGATTGAAAGATGTATTAATTACTGAAATTAAGTTGCCTTTGCTTTCGACATTCTTTTTTTTCTTTTTTAAAGAAAATGCTTTGCAATAAAAAGTCTTACCTGCATACACCTCAAGCTCGCAGATGACAAAATACTCTGAAATACCCCGTAGTGTGAGAGTAATGTAGCGGCCGAATTGAGGGGATGGTAATGTGTAATCGTACGTGTAAACATTAGCGGTATCCTTAGTCAGTACCGTTCCACCTTCCTGGCTGGTTCCAAGCTTTATCTCCATTTGATGCAAGCTCTCTAAACATTTTGTAACTTGTGAGCATTGACAGTTGTCGAGCATAAATGTTGCTTTTTTAACACGTGCCGGGGCGAATAAGTCTACGACCTACGACCATTTTGGTTTGAGTGATCAACATAGCTATTCTTTACTCTCTAGCCCTTTTTCTTCATATAAACCAATGTTGACACCCCCACGTCCCACCCCCACACACATGTAGTAAAAAGCCGATGTTATAAGCTGGACAATGACCATGATTTGTGATTGTATATGTATCACGATGGAACCTTTTACTAATAACAAAGGGAGTTTTATTGTAAGTGGTGAGTTACGTATTAAAGTGGTGTTTTACCCATTTTTCATTGTACAACTAAGCGGGAAAAGAAATAAAGTTCTAAATATTGTGGTAAATAGTGTCTAACATGCCATTTATTCAAACGCTACCTGCGACGAATTTGAAAAAAAAAAACAAAAAAAAAAACAACATTCCATTTTGTCTTTAAAGGACTATCTAACAATCTGGGTTTTTCCATTTTTAAAATAAATGGCGAAAAGGGTCAGTTGGACACAATTGACGTAACGTCAAAAAATACGCGAAAACGACAGTAAAAATGGTTGACATTAGCCGGAGATTTGATTGAACACGGTTTTATTTGGAAATGGTTTGTGTTTACTTGAAAATGGGTCCTTTTGAGATAGTAATTCGCTTTTTGATATTTTTATGATAGTTCTGTTAATCTTAGAGGCGATTAAAATTGAATTCGTGCATATGCTTGGTTGTTAAAGTGCAGCGCAACGAAAGGTTAACATTGCTTTTGTAGCTGGAAATATCTCCATTACACGTTAGCAAAAACTCAACAAACTGTGTTTTTCTTAATTGTCTTATACCGATATAATGACAAGCTACTATAGATCTCTGAATTAACATTATACTAGATTATTGACCCCGTTTATGACCACACAGAAAAGAATGGACAATGTACGTACGGAATCCGGTTCGTCCGATAACATTGATTCTCTGTACCATGTACGTTTGTTCAAGATCTAGTTTGTACCATGGTTCACGCTCTTTGGTTGTAGCAGCACAACACTCACACACATTAGGATTCTGCATTTTGTCACCATCAACGGCTTTGTCTGCGCTCCATGTTCCGTGCTGACTACTTGATGTTATAGGTTTACTTTGAGACACCAGTTGCTGACCTAAAACAACAAAGCAAGGATTACTTTCTTCAAATAATATGAACTAAGGCACTGCCTCTAGACCGCTCTCTCAACTCTATGGCATGGATTTTGTGAAAAAACTTACATATCAATGAATGTGTGTTTCAATCTCAAATTAGAGTACAATTTTGCGGAAGTATAAGAATTGGCTTTACTTGGCAAATACTCATTTTGTAACAAAGCTGTCATCTTTGTCACATTTAGATAGGTCCCAGTAAAACGATAAGTCTCCTTGCAGACTCCTGGTAAACTTTTGATGGTATATGTTTTATACAGGTATAAGTCTAGCTTGCTTCGGCTATGTATGAGGGCCTTTCATCAATAATGAGACATTCATTATGTAAGGACAAACTGCTCATGCAATGTCAGAACCACCAAACTACAATATATGAACCACAAGTCTGTCTCTGCATGAAATCCTAGAATTTTCTTCACAAAATTATGTGTTTTAGGTACTGTTTTAACCCTTTCCCAAACAATACCAACGTTTGACCACTTTGTTGCAGACGACTTTAGAAAACATGGAGGGAAAAGGAAAAATTGCTTGTGAAGAGCAATTGTTCCTTTTTCCACAATGTTTTCTGGCCTATCAGAAGATTATTTTCCAATTTCATCACATTTTGATATGTCGTCTGCAAACTCTTTCAATTTGGTACAGTCAAAAATGTGTTGAGGAAAGGGTTAAATCATCATGAGAACCAACAACATGTCATTTGGGTTAATAGCATCAGACAATATTCAACAACATACTCATTTGCTTGTACTTTCTTAGGTTACTAAATTACATCATATAGAAAGCCAATCAGGTATTTGTTTGAATTTTTCTTTACTGTAGATAAGGAAATTTGCATGGCAGATCTCCAAAGGATCATTCAAATACAACAAAAAGCTTTGTTGTAGCCAAATGGTTTTTTGTTTAACTTTAAGATAAAATTAAAAGATTCTATAAATTTTGATTAATATTTTATTAACTTTTTCACACATAAAACGCTGTTTTTTTTATATGCGTTTATCTATCAAAGAACTTAAAAAAAAACCAATATATGCAAAAAAATGATATGCAATAAAGTATTAATAAAATATAGTTAAAATACATAAGTGAAAATCAGCAGACAGCATTTCTCCATGTAGTCAAATTCCTTGCTCTTACACATTGGTTGAAAAAATGAAGTCAATGCTTGATCTTGGGATATTATTTTCATTTTTGATGCCAACATTTCCTGATCTTCATAGTATGAAAAAAAAAATCTCCTGAAAGTTGGAAGCATATGGCAGAAACATTTATGATCAACTTAAGAATTTTCAAAAAAAGATATCAACAAATATTCTATGACATACATCCTTAAGACGTTTATCCATTTTTTCCAAAATATTGTTTCAAATTTAAGTAATAACAGATAAATAAAAAAAATTTTGACCAATGCATAGAACAATTGTTACAAGGCAAATGTGCTCTCTGAGCCAATTTCCCTTTGCTATAAATGATTAAAATATGTGTTGAAAATTAAGGGGTTTACCATGGATACTGGAGGAAAAACAATGACTTTACACTGATATATGCTTAAAATTTAATCTAAACTCCCATCTTTGTTTCATTGAAAATTTTTATACACATGCAATTGTAAGAAAAGAAATTCAAGTAATGACAAGTTTCTGTCTTCTACTGGTCTGCTGCCGGCTGACAGAGCTGTCTAAATATAGTATGGGCATGATTTTTGTCTCATTAATTTGATTAACCCTTTCCCAAACAATAACGACATTTGACGACTGTGTTGCAGACTATTTTAGAAAACATTGTGGGAAAAGGAGAAATTGCTCGTAACAAGCAATTTGTCCTTTTCCCACAAGGTTTTCTGCTTTTCCTGAAGAATATTGTTCAATTTCATAACATTTTGAAATGTCTTCTGCAAACTCTTTCAATTTGTGACAGTCGAAATTTTGTTGTTTGGGAAAGGGTTAAGTTGAGTTTTTGGGGGCTTCTTAAAAAAAAGAGTACCATACGACATATATGTGACATTGTCATCCAGGCGCGTAGCTAGAGCAAAATGAAGTATACGCCAAAGTCATGCCGTAAGGGATGACCCGAGGCGCGTAGCGCCGAGTAGGGGATAGTGTGGGAGGGGGTATCCCCCTCCCGCTGGTGGGGGTCTGGGGGGCCTCCCCCATGAAAACTTTTGAAAATCAGATGCCATTTTGATGCATCTGGTGAGTTTTCCATGGCGTTTCACCATAAATAATCCATCTAACTGAGTCACGAAATCTGTAATTTCAAAATTATATTCCTGCACAAAAAGCATACAAAAGTGTCAAAAATACATCATCTTTACAACGTAGAAAATTTGAGTAGGCCTACATGTTTGAGCTATCAAACGTGTGCAAACGAAGAAATAATCAGAAGGCGCTTTATTCGACATAATTAACTTTTAACTTGAGACAGAAAAAAAAACTATTTCACTCATATCGAAAAAAGAACGGTATGTGTATGTGTGTTACTAAGATAAAATTGGTATCAATCCCATAACTGTTCGATCTAGGAAAATGAGGGCTAGCCGTCGCTCTCGTCGTCTGGCGAAAAGGTCGATTACCCTTTCTGCTTGGATTTCTTTTTCTCTGTATATGTTAAGAAGTCCAAGGCCAGAGAGTCGCCTAGTTGTCATGGTGCTCCTGAGGTAAGTTTTAACTGTTCTCATAACTGAGAACGAGCGCTCAGCCGATGCCGTTGACACGGGCATTGCCAGGAGAATCAAAAGGCAGATCCTGATATTTGGATATGAAGCACTAGTTGCCACTTTCAGTGATTTCTCCAGTGTGTCAATGTCTTCTGTAGAGGATTCCCGCCACTTGCATGTCCAGCGGCTGCATTCTCTCTGGAAAGTCTGTAGGTCCTCACATTCCAGATCTGCTCATAAATGTCTTGTGTGACAGCTGCCAGCCCTTCAATCTGATGAATAGAACAGCTGTAAAGTATGGGTATCGATCAAAAATACACTTAAATACCATTTTATTGTATTTACTTTCACTATGTTCGAACCATCAATGAAAAGATCCCAATATTCCTATATCGTAAAATACAATCAACATTCAACCTTTTAAAGAAACTTACTACATGTAGATATCGAAGTTATTAGATAAAAATGGGTTCCTGTAGTTTGAAATTAGCTAAAATACACTGTGATACAGTCTCAACTCATCGAGCCTAGTATGACTTGTCTTATTCAATAATATCTCGCAAACACACTGCAATAACTGGGAAGATGCAGATAAACAAAATTATTTTAGAATCAGCATACATGTCTAATACTTTTCCCTTGAAGGTTTTAATTTACCTTATTGGGGATCAAAAGTTGCGCCTTAAAGCGCTCGTTGCCCTGCAGAAGTCTGGCGTTCAGCTCAACACCCAGGTGGTCCATAAAGGGCAGGTACATATTTTTCCGCCAAAACTCGGAGGGTGTTGCTGCCGGTACATTTGGGCGATTTTGTTGACGACCGTGGTGTCTTGGTACGCTTGGAACCACGCCAACATCATGCGCTAGTACTTCAGCTTTATCATACAGGGTCTCCCACACCAGTGGGTCGTTCCGCTCAGCCTAAAACATGATAGGAGATGACGGTCTAAGCATATAAGAAGAGCGATCATAAGATGAAGCTTGAGCTCAATAAATCAAGTCGCTGTGAGAAGGGGAGAGATAGATAGACAGACAGACAGACAGACAGACAGACAGACAGACAGACAGACAGACAGACAGACAGACGGACGGACGGACGGACGGACGGACGGACGGACGGACGGACGGACGGACGGACGGACGGACGGACGGACGGACGGACGGACGGACGGACGGACGGACGGACGGACGGACGGACGGACAGACAGACAGACGGACAGACAGACAGACAGACAGACAGACAGACAGACAGACAGACAGACAGACAGCCAGACAGACAGACAGACAGACAGACAGACAGACAGACAGACAGACAGACAGACAGACAGACAGACAGAGACAGACAGACAGACAGACAGACAGACAGACAGACAGACAGACAGACAGACAGACAGACAGACAGACAGACAGACAGACAGACAGACAGACAGACAGACATATAGACAGACATATAGACAACCAGACAGACAGACATATAGACAACCAGACAGACAGACATATAGACAACCAGACAACCAGACAGACAGACAGACAGAGGAAGGAGAGGGAGAGAGAGACGCATATGTAACAGATGTAACAGAATATAAGGCCAGTGTTCGGTTTTATGGTTGGTATGTGGTGTTGCGTGTTTGAGACATTTCTTCTTGTTTCACATAAAGCATTTTATTCATTTATTATCCGTACCTGTAGCATGGTCACGACGACTTGTGCTTCAGAGGTAGCTTCTATGAGGTCACAGTTCTTGCTCTGCAATTGCTTGGACAAACAGACCAAACCCGACAGGATATGTTCCACGGCTACTAGCGTTACCACGAACTGGAAGTCTTGGATTGTTCGACTATACCCCGCAGCCTTCTGGTCGTTGTAGTCTGCTGCCAGCTCGTCCAATGAGGCGACCACAGTTCTGTAAAATACAAATATATCAACCCATCAACCCTTCGTTAAAAGCATACTAGTGCTCAGAAAACTGCAAAACTATGTAAAATGAATCACAAATTATGTTGTATTGTGTTGAAATATAGCGAAAAAAACACAAGACCATGACAATATAAGGACTGCACTATATATTATCTATTTTTCGAAGCGCTATTTTCACAAATTTGGTGCCCACCAATTTAACTTCATTGTTTACATTCGAGTTACTTCTAAAATAGAAATGATGGCTCGTATTAATGAGTGGCGATCAGCTGGTTGTAGAAATCACTTGAAACACATAAAGTACTGTCATTTATCCAACCATCCAGTAAATGAGCGCAAGTATGGCTTTAAGAAATACTTTCGCAATTTGAGTTTACCATATACAGTCGAGCCTCGTTTATCCGAACACTTTCGTTTCCAGGAGTAATGTTCGTATTAGACAGCTCCACAGGACGTCCCGTCAGGGAATACTTTGTTTACGAATTTGTGCCCAAAGAATAAATGCTATTTGACTACAAGTTTTTTCTAGTTCGAAAATTGAACCATAACTTCGGCTTGTAAATATTAATGAGGCGTAAAAAAATAATTTGCCTTTTAAAGGCTTAATGAAAAAAGTCATGCGTAAACATTTCATTAACCAGATCGGTTCGTTGCATCACTTACCTGTATGAGCACAAAAATGTGTGTAAAGCGTCTGCCCTGGCCGCCCACCTCGTCTCGCATAGAGACCTCAGCTTAGAGCGCCTATCCATCTCCGCGCGATTCACATCATCGTTGGCAAGCTGGTCCTGGAATCTTAGTAACCGTTTGGCAGAATAGTTAAACGAAAATGCGATAGTTTGAACAATGTCCATCATGTTCATAGGATAAACCTCCCTTGATGCGTGAATGATTGCGAGGTTGAAGCTGTGGGCTTTGTAATGTGTATACTGTACATAGCTTGCGGACAGATCGTTCTAATTCTTGCCTGGACACCTCGGTTAACTCCGGCCATGTTGGCTGCACCATCGTAACCTTGGCCCCGCATGCGGTCTATGTTAACCCCTGCCAAAAGCATCAGCTAGCGACTCCCCTGTTGTTGCTTGACACTTTGCAAACCCCAGGAAGTCCTCTCTAAGTTCAGTTGAGGTATCATCATAAAATCATAGGCAAATGGCCATTTGCTCGCATGTACTGGCGTCTGTTGCCTCGTCCGCAATAAACCCGAAACACATTGCTTTGTTGCAAGCCGATACAATGTCCTCTTGTATGAGTTCTCCACATATTGATATGATCTCATTTTGAATGTCAGGGGAAAGGTACATCGATCTTTGATCACAATTTTGAAGATGTTACTTAAGCACAGAGTCATGCTTCGATTTAAAAGTTAAAAGCGCCTTAAAGTTTGATCTGTCTTCCTCGTGACCTCGCATTGCAATGTTCTGTTTGCCACATAGTATAATTGTATCTACAATGCTGGTAAGAATCTGTCTATTTTTTTCAACCAAGGCGTTGTAAACAGCAGACACACAACTATCTATCCCTATCTGTCGCCTCTCATCACTGCCAGGAAGTTGAGAGCCATCTCGCTAGATGAGAGGTGTGCTCCACTCTGACCATGTACTGACAAGATTTTGGCAACATTGCTGCAGTCGGTAAGGGGCTGCTTCGTCAATATTTTACTTCGTGGATTGTTCCCACAGAACAAGACACAGGGTACGCAGTACACGCCATCTGTTTTCACCGAATATCGTAACCACGGATAGGTCTGGAAATATTTTGGTTGTAGATAGCGAAATCGTCCAGCGGCGTATCTAAAGAAAAACAAAAGTGTGAATGAATTTCTGCATCGGATATTATATAAATCCTGAGCCCTACGGTCAGATGAACAGGCGTGGGCTCTGTATTTAGGGTTAGGTTGGGGAGATTTCCAAAAAATATATTGACAAAAAAGACTGTAAGAACTCCTTATGTACTTTAAATGCGTGTTTTAAGGCGAAACGTTTCAGTTACAAGTTTCCGCCCTAAAATCTTTACTTGGTCGATTTTAGGAAGGGCGTAACCCTTGGGTTCGGTCTAATCAAGTCTGTTCCCAGTTTCTTTTAAAAATAAATCGGGGGTAATTAGCAAGATTCCATTTGTTCTATTGTTTGTAATAAATCATATTACGAAGGTCACCATGATTTTGATAAACCCATAAAATAATGTGAAGTCAGTGCGGCAGGGTCAGTCAAATTGAAAACTCCGCATTTACAAAACGACTCCAGTCTGACCAAGTCAGATTTTCTTCTGTTTTTACCATTCACATAAATCTCAATGATATTATTAAGTTTTTAGATAGTTTCTAGAACTTTGAAATATAAAAAGAATGTATTACAACAAAATAAAATTGCTTTGATTCGACAGGAAAAACCGTGCGAAATTATTTCGACCATTCCAATTTCTATTCGGCCTAGACGTATTGATAAATCTACGATGAAATTATGTACAGTTTTCATATCTATAGATCTATATGTTTTGATAAACATGAGATAAAGGGTCACTCTATAAATGATTTTGTAACATTAATGTTTTGATCAAGCGTAGGTCATCCAACTAAGTAACTTAGATCGAATTAAACCAACTTTCATCAGTTTGTGCGTCTAACATCAGTACGTTTGGTGTACAGTATAGTTCGACGATAATAAACAAGTGGCAGATTTAAACACGTAGACACTTTTGTACAAAAAGCCAATATCTATATTGATTTGTGACATAGCGTCGCAAAAAAATAACTTATGTCTTAAACAGTGATCGGCCGCAACAAAATACTTCTTTGAAGTAACAAAACATGCAAATTGCCCTAAAAGTTAGTTGGTCAAGTTGAATAACGTTAGATCTAGATCTAAATTCAATGACAACAATTTGTAGACCTATTCCTTGTCAGGATTTTAATTTTTTAACAGCATAATCAGTTGATGTTTACTTACCTGTGGGGAAACTTATAAGAATTTACAGAGTGCCATTTTGCACTTAAAAGACCAAATTTCTGATTGTCGTCTAGAGAATTTGCCGCGGCACCAAGATTTTCAGAAATATCTGGATATGGTGGGACATCGGTCGTGGTCGATTCCGCCATTTTAAAATTCCGCGGGGTAAAACTGTTTACGAAATGTATTAATAGATTTAGATCGCCGCTGTTTATAGCTAACTAGCTAGGCCTATAGGTTTAGTGTATGCTATACTTACCATCAAACGTTACGAGGCGTAAAAAATCGAAGCTTGCATAAAATCTATCATGCATGCATCTTTGAGCGGTTTGTCTGAACTAGAGAAATACATTTAGCTTTCTTCACCCTACCCCCCACAGATTTCGATTTTTATTGCATTTTTAGGCCACTTTATTTTTTTATTTTCTCCAGCCAAGTATACGCCATGGCGTATTGGCATATGCCTGGCTACGCGCCTGTCATCAATATAGAATATTCCATAGTCCATCACAGTTTTTCTATATCATTGTCATTTGATGTTATCAGTACCAAATAACACTAAACACTATTCTTGAAATAGTCTTTTGAAGAGAAAACTAAGCATGAAAACTGTTCATGAGTCAAACATATCTATAGATTTAGGGTATTCAGGCGTCCATGTAAATCTTCATCTGTTTTTGATTGTACCAAATCCATGTGATTTTCCAGCATATTTTGATGTTGTTACCTCTTCCTTACTCTTTCAGTTAGTCATCAGATTTGGCTGTTAAAAGAGAGAAATAAAAAATATCAATCTTTTGTCAATACTAGCCACATTTAACTGACTGATTATTCTTAATTGGTAGTATTGGAAATAATTATTTCCCCTTGGTAATCAATTGAAGCAGTAATCTGAAAGGAAAAAAAGAACTGATTGATGATAAAAATCTATAGTTCAACCTGTCTTGATTTACTTTCTTTCATTCTCAGTCAAACCAAGGTTTTCAAAAAAGAAAAGTTAATTACAAATTGTGAGTAACACCAAATTCATCAACGTTTGTGTATAACTATTTTTTATAAAAACAAAGTAATAAAAGGAGGACATGTTAAGAATTCCAACCTTTGTCAAACTTGCTTGTTTCCTGAATACTGTGCTGCATATCATATTATGCTATTATGCTATAATCTAATTAGAGATGTTTGAATTAAAAAGAAAAACCACTATGGCATTTGAGAGATTGCTTCTTTGTTATAATTAGATTTAGATTAGAGTCATTAACTGACACAGGTCCCATATGGGTCCTCTCCATCAGCGCCGTACCTACATTTTTCAGTTCTGGAGCAGCATTCCTGGATACCCCAGTACTAGGCTAGGGCTCTGAAGTGACTTGCCAAAGGTCATTCCCACGAAACAAGAGGTCTTGGTGGGACTGGCCCCTCCCCCTCCCCCTCGAGTTCTGAGGGGGGAGTCCCCGTAAGGGGTTTGACATCATCGAAAGATAGTTCTGAGTCCACCACTTTCACCACTATCTTCTATGTTTATAGCATTTATGTTTGTAAAGTTCAAAGGGATGTGAAAAAGAATATGTAGATCTACTTACTTGTACTATAAAACAGAGTCAATGTTCATACAGGTCTGCATCATCTTTTCTTTGGAAGCTTGTTTTAAATTGTCATATTTCCAACCATCATGCATTCTGTAAAATAAAGAAAACACAACTAAGGCATCTATTACCCTTAACCTTTGGTCCAAAATTCTCACTTTAAAGAAAAATTCAATGTTTGGGAATTATATTATCACTTGAATCAATTAAATAAGATACTGCCAAACGAATAAGGTTGCATTTATAACCAAATACTTTACAGGGTATTTCATTTTTGGAAAACGAAATTCATGCTGGCATTGTTATTTAAGATATCGCCCCATAACGTTATTGAATTGTCAAGAAGGTACCTTGTACTCAATTTCAAAGCTTCAACAATAACAAATAATCCATGTCCACAACTACCGAGTTGACATCGTTGCTTTATTGGTCAGCATAATAGTGTATTCCATCAACAGGATGTGTAGCTAACGCTTTCCTTACACGCGAAAATGCCATACATAAACATTAGATCTATACTGCAGGGTGTAGCCTGTCTTGCTCTGGTTTCAACCCCCTTAGCTTCTAATTTGGTGTATGTGCAGAAGGAGTATAAGTTAGGATAAATTACTTTGGCTAATAAATAACCCCAAACAATTCTTTAGTTCATGAAACAATTCAATAACCATCAAACTTATAGAAAAGTAATGATTTGTTTACTTTTATGAGTCAAGGTCAGTACTCCCGGTTAGCCAGATACTTTCCTCTACATTCAACCCCCTGATGTAAAATGAGCCACAAGGACAAGATAACAAAGAGAAAAAAAATATCATAAGACTGTTTCACAATATGATGAACATCCAGAAAAAGAGGGAACATGTTTTTAAATAATTCTACAAAATAAATATTGATTTCTGCCAATACTTTGATCAGCTATTTACAGATTTAGGTGAAATACGCTTGCTGAGATCACAGTATGTTTAAATTGTAGTTTAGATACATTTTTCCTGTTTTTAACACATTGTTCTTGCGTTAAATGATAAAAACGAGGGAATAGAGTAAATTTGACTTTCCATGATTCCGTAACACGGGACTCCGGGTGCAAGAATTCCGATTTTGCTAAGGGGTCGGATTGAGAAGAAGGGTTGAAAACAAAGGAATCAAGGAGGACAAGGTGACCACTTATTTCACCGTGGAGTGTTGTTGGGCAAGACACATTTTCAAGCCTAGTACTGCAGGGAACATGAACTATAATACTCAAAAATGAGTGCCGTAGTTCTACCTTAAAAGGGAGAAGTTTTTTTAAAGGTATGTTTGTTTACATTGTAGGAAGCATCTTCAGCGAGGCGTGACGAGGGATCGCCTTCTCGATTTTTCTATGACAAGTTTTGGTGAAAATGGTCTATTTAAATAGGCTGTTTTATAACGAAATGAAAGAGTACAAAACGTTCTCTTACCTACAACCAGCGATACGTTGTCATTACAAGGAGTTGAACACTGTGTCCAATTTAAGGTTTGAAGCGGAGGCGCCGATCCTGTTGTACGTGTTTTGTTCTTCGATAGAATGGTTATTCACGATTGGTGTAAATAAACTGAATGAGCGGCAATGAATTTAGAATTATGTAGAACCAGTATACATTCCGCGAATGGTTCACTATTGATAGATATAAAGGCAATGTTTAACAATGAATTTATATAGAACCAGTCCATTCTGTTCTTACCTGGGTTCGCCGGAAACACCCGAAGAGAACCCGAGTTTTCTCCTTTAGATTTACCGGAAACCACATCTTTTCTTGCTAATAGTATAACCGGTGTTAACATAACTTGTTACTCGTACGTATGCTACCGTTATCCGCTCTCCGAGCGCTGCGCGCTCTGAGAGAGCGGTATTAAGTCTAGTAAAAGAATAACTAGCCTAGAAGATAGTGTTACAAAAAAAACGATGATCGTATATATACAATAATAGGCAAACAAAGTCAAGTTGTCAGTCTGAGTTGTTGTTGTTTTAGCTTTAAATTTTACAGCATCGGTAGCACTATATAGTAACACCAGTCATAGTTCGAATTGGCAAGGGCATTAATTGATACTATACAGTATTGGCATGCTAGACTATTTTTTAGTCATCTATACCTAGTTGTCTATCTCAAATGTATCACAATCCTGCATTTGAACTTGTTTTGTAAAGTTTGTGTTGAAAAACAAAAGCTCAATAAAGCCAAAGACGAGATAGTGGTTGTCGATGCGAAACTACATGCTAGCTCTGTTCAAGTTAATTCTAGTATCACATTTGACAGGCTAGGCTGCTTAACAATCATTGAATCCTAGTGCCTCACACAACAAAGTAGGTCATTTTTGGTGCTTTTCCAAGTGATCATGGGTAAACCTTGCTGGCAATGCTCAGCTTGTTCTGTTTTGGGTGGGGACCATGTATTAAATTGAGACCTCTTTAAATGGCTCCGGACAGGCTTTCATTGGTTTCCGCGTCCACCGTAAAATAGGATGAATTATCCAAAATGTGGCTGTTTAGACCAGTATTTTGGTGTTGTTTCACTGCTGCCTCATGCATGCCTCTGAAAAAGTGCTCATGTTATTGCAAGTTTGGGTTTGAGTGGCAAAGCATGACATCGCGTGTGCAGTTGTGGGTCGGCCGAGAGAATTGTTAGCGCCAGCACTGTACAGGCTTACCTCGCATGATCTTATCAATCGGGAAGTCCGTTCGTTTTCAATCGAACGGGCTTCGGTAGTTTTTAATGTATCTTGAATGTAGACAAAGATGTCAAGTTGTCGGTCGAATGATTCGTTAAAAATGGACTTTCAAACTTTGATTATAGATGAAGCATGCGTTGTAAAGTCATGATCATAGAGCAATCTGCTATCTTTGATATATAGTTTTATCATGTACAATTCAATTTACACTGTTTAACAGTGTTTGGGCGACATTATGTCTTTAAACACATTACCACTTAACGCCACATTTATGTGCGTCTTGCAGCAGACGGCTTTTAAAAAGCATTGTGGTAAAATGAGAAATTGCTTGTCACAAGCGTTTTCTACTTTTGCCACAATGCTTTTTGACTCTATTCACATATCACAGCAGCAGAACTAAACAGTTTTTCACAAGTCTACAACAATCTTCTCAAAGTCGTCTGCTTCAAGTAAAAGAGTGTCGTCTGCGGGTGGTAAGGAGTTCAAAAATATACATATAAATATATTGGCTTACCATTGACGGTCCGTTGTAGAATGACACCAATAATACACCAGAGATGCAACAGAGCCATCGTTGTTGGTTTGTTGTCGCACCTCTAAATTTTCTATCCTACCAGTGGGAATCTATGAATACAATCGAAAAGGAACACATGAAATCTTAAATTAAATTGATTTAATGAATCTTGCTCAAATTGATAAGGATTTTATAGGAAATACTCCATGTGTTATAGTGGATGTAAAGTTATTTCGCCCCTTATGTCGTGTTATCTAATTTATATTTATATAAATTGCCCCCAACCCCCCTCCCCTCTTAATTTTAAATTTTTCACTTTTAAATTAAAATTACATAAATGAAGTTTGTAAATAAAAACATCCAATTCAGGAAATATGCTTATAATATGAAATATAATAATAATTTTAAAATGGCAATCGTTCTGTTAAATCTTTAATTGATTCTTCTGACTTTTCTGATTTTTCGTCATCAGAAGAGTCAAGTCAGGGGTGGAATACTTTTAAAAGAACAGACAAGCGCGACAACTCACTTCACATTAATAAACGAAAGCCAGGGGTGTTAGCAACTTATAAGTTAAGAAATTGAGAGGGATCTTTGGTACAGTGACAAGGCTTGTGAATATCAATTTTTTATCGTTTATTACTCCAAAAGTACAAAAAGAGAGTCTTTTTAAGGCAGTTTGAGTGTTACCACTTAAAGTGCGATGAATATTTCAAAGAGATACCCCTTTTATCAGCACTCTAAACTTCGTCTTTGTCTTCGTTATGTTTAAACAATCATTTGATAATTGGTATCCGATTGATTTAATCTTAAATTGATTTCCGTATTTGAAATACATGTCATGATCTGTAACCTTAAAAGGCACATCAAAGGAGAGGAGTACAAATAAATTACTGAACACATATATGGAGATCTTTTATCAATTTCATAAAAGTCATGGCAATTAATTTATGAATGCATTGAGACCCTATTAAATAGACTCCTTTAACATAAGTTATTTTGTGCTTGAAATATAGTAGTCTCCATTTCAATCATGTTTGTCACAATCTCTATGTTTATATCAACTGTCAAGGTCTGGGGTGAAGATTCACACAATTAAACAGGTTAATCAGGGTTAATTCTTGTTTGCTTCCACGTTTAAGTTGTGCTGATAGTTTTTTTTGTGATAACTATTTGAATCTGACCAAAAGTTAACCAATTAATATAGTTTTATATAGCATTAATCTCCTTTCATGTGCCTTTAACTATTTACAGACTGCTTTGTATCTCGTATTAGCAATACGTGTGATGAACATGGTCGTTTTAAGACATATCCTCAAATTTACCACTTAACCCTTTCCCAGACAATGACGACATTCGACCACTTTGTTGCAGAAGACTTTAGAAAACATTGTGGGAAAGGGACAAATTGCTCGTAACGAACATTTTTTCCTTTTCCCACAATGTTTTCTGCCCTACCAGAAGAGTATTGTCCAATTTCATCACATTTTGAAATGTCGTCTGCAACTATTTCAATTTGGGTCAGTAAAAAGTTTGTTGTTTGGGAAAGGGTTAAAAAGATACTCTTTGTATCAACACGATTGATTGCGTCTTTCTCCTGGTTTTACTCAAACAAATATTTGTATTCTAATAATTAGTTCTTAATCAAATTTCCGTTTTAGAAATAGATGGCGCTAACCGTAAAAAAATTAAAGAGAGCTGTTGGTTTTCCACCACTTAAAGTATGAGGATTTCTTTAAACAAATGTCACTCTTTGTCAACACTCTAAAATTCGTCCTAGATCTTGCTCTATTGAAACAAACATTTAATAGTCGATTACGTAGGATTTGATTGAATTGAATGCCGAATCTAAGCCCCTTTGAAAGAAAGCCCCTTCATCAAAAGTGACAATGCAAAATAAAGCCCCTTCAGGGTTTGACAACTACGGAATAAAGCTGCTTCACTATTTGACTAGAGTTAAATAAAGCCCCTTTACCATTTTAAAAGAGCTGAATGAAGCCCCTTCATTATTTCACTAGACCTGAATATAACCCCTTCACCGTTTTATTAGAGCTGAATAAAGCTCCATCAACATTTCACTAGAGCCACATAAAGCCACTTAGCCATTTTACTAGAGCTAAATAAAGTCCCATCACCATTTAATTAGAGCTGAATAAAGCCCAATGAACATTTCACTGGGGCTAAATAAAGCCCCGCCACATTTGAGAAAAGCTGAATTAAGCCCCTTCGCAATCTTTCTAGAGCTTAATAAATCCACTTCAACATTTCATTGGGGCTGAATAAAGCCCCTCACCATTTTCTGGGGCTGAATAAATCCCCTTCAATATTTCACTAAATAAAGCCCCATTACGTTTTACTAGAGCGGAATAAAGCCCCTTTACCATTTAACTAGAGCTGAAAAAAGCCCCTTCACCATTTAACCAGAGCTGAGTAAAGTCACTTAACCATTTAACTACAGCTGAATAAAACCGCTTTACCATTTTATAGTCTGGTCCAAGAATGCAATAATTGTGCACTTTTGTATAAAAGCACCAAACTTGGCACACTTGTAGTTTGGGTCAATACATTTCATTTAAGGCCAGGAGACACGCATGAGAGGCCCTGTCTCCCAAAATATTGAGGCCCCAAAGGGGGGCCAGGGCCTCTTTAAGTAGTAATTTAGTTGTACCTACCTGTATTTGATAAAAGTGGTTAAACATACTTTTATTCTAATGTTTTTTGTGGCATATTGATGTTCAATCCAAGAAAATTCATTATCATAAGAAAATGGGTGCAGATAGTGTATCAAATGAGGCCCGAAAAGGTTTTTTTCCCCAAAATATGACTTTTTCAATTGGTTTTTCTCTCTAGAATTATGCTAGTGTTACATTTAATGTTTACAGCAGCCCATTTAACATGCTTACATAATCTGCAAGGTTTCGCAGTTATAAAAAGTGAAAGGCATGTCCGTGAGGCCCTGCATTTAGTAACTCATGAGGCCTTAATAGGGTATTTGAATAAAAAATAATATGCACTTTTTAAGTCTTCGTTCACTTTTAGTGTAACTTATAATAATGTGTAAGAGTATGTAAGATCATTCTTTGTAATTTTATTAAGAGGATATCATCAGCACTGGAATGTATAGTTCTATACCTTCATTTAACGCCAGTAGACACACATGAGAGGCCCTGTCTCTAAAATTATTGAGGCCCCAAGGTGGGGCCAGAGCCTTTTTAAGTAATAATTTACTTGTACTTACCTGTATTTGATAGGAGCGGTTAACATACTTTTATTCTTATATTCTTTGAAGCGGATTGTCGTTCAAGCTTAATTAATTCATTTTCATGAGAAAATGGGTGCAGCTATTGCGACATATGAGGCCCGAAAAGGGGTTTTCCCAAAAAAACTTTTCAATTGATTTTTTTCTCTAGAATTATGCTAGTGTTACATCTAATGTGTACAGTAGCCCATTTAACATGCTTATATAACATGCAAGGTTTTGCAGTTATAAAAAAGTGAGAGGCGTGTCCATGAGTAATTATTGAGGCCTTAAAGGGTACTTGAATAGAATAGTTTTCACTTTTTGAGTCTTCATTTATTTTAAGTGTAACAGATAATAATATGTATTAAACTGTATGTTAGATCATTTTTTGTTATTTTATTAAAAGGTTATTCTCAGCACTGGTATACACATTTTCTTTGGAATTGTACATGAGGCCCTTCATGCAACCTTGTGTTCCCTTAATTATCATGTAAGAGCTAGATTAAAATTGTGGTATTTAATGTACTTAAAGAAACATGTAAAGTTATAGACATAGCAATCCCTAATCTGATTTTAAAAGTACAGTGTTCTCTTTTTGTATAAGGTCTACGATAGAAGTGAGAGGGTCGGTGCACATACTTGGGTATCTGAGTAATTCTTTGACAGAAACATCAAAATAACTCTTGATACTTAAGTTATAGTTAATGAAGACTCTGTGCAAAAATTGCAACATACTGAGGCAAGAGGCCTGTCACAATATAAATATTTTGTGTCGAGCCACGCCTTGAAAGATGAAACATCATTCTATGAACCTATTACAAAAAAAAAGAACTTCCAATTGTTTCAGAGCAAGTGTTCAAAGTTAAAGGATAGAATGCAAACAATTAAAACAGACATTGAGCTTTTTCAATGATGTACATTTCTTATCAAAACAGGGACAGAGAGAACTAGTTGTTACCTTGCAAGAAACATATGAGGGAACACAGGAAGCTTGCCCCAACTTTGACTGCAAAGTTATTTATGATGCAGCACTGGTCCAATCCTTGGATCCAAAGTTTGCATTGAAAAAACTCACAGTCTTTAAGACTATGTTGTAATTGTGTATCCCATATGTCCATAAGCAGTTACAAACTGTTAACATGATTACTGTTTTGTTGGATGTGTTAAAAAGATAGTCTGAAAGCACACTCAAGGACGTGTAGAGGAAATTGTTCAAGGTATCGCCAGCAACAACTATACTTCTCTCGAACTGGAAAAGCTTTCTAAGAAATGAGAATAACCAACATCATTTTATCACTTTCTTTTGTCTTTTTTATGGAAAGAATGCATGTAGATTATGACAAAGCATTGTCATCCACCTACGATGGCCACGTTCTGAAGGCTCTTACCAGAGGCAGATTTCTAAATGATGTTGCATCCAGCACATGCAATGAACAGCGACTGCAAAGATATTTGCTTTGTAACATCAGACTTGGATGTAGTGGTGCTGGCTATTGCTCTAGCAAGCCTATATTCAGAGTGCTGTATATGGAGTGCATTTAGCTATGCTAAGCATTTCGCTGCATACCTACTCACAAAATTGCAACAAAACTTGAAAAGGATGAATTATGGGGTACGCTTTTCATGCACGCATTTACATATTATGACACTGTATCTCCATTCCATGGAATCGAAAATAAATCATCCTTTTCAATTTAAATTGCATCACCAGACATACATCTTCTTTGTAAGAACATATCAACAGCCCCTGTGCCGTCTAAGAAGAAGGCATATTGAAGCTTGAACAGCTGATGGTGATGCTATACAGCAAAATAGTCCCACGGAAAGAGTTAACGAAGTTCGAAAATTCCTGTGTACCCCCACACGTAATGCTCTAATACAGCACATAAATTATGTGCAGTTTATCAAAGTGGACACATGTGGGGTCAAATGCTGATAAACGACCCACTGCTTCCATCATCCTCTAAATAGGGATGGATAAGGAACAACGCAGTTTGTTTCAAGATGGATAGACTTGCCAAAAGATTCTAATGCTTGTAGAGAGCTGATTAGATGTCAATGCAAGTCTACTTGCATGGGAAGATGTAAATGACATACTGCAGAGCATAACATTCACCGAAAACTGTTTTACATTTAAGTTAAGCCAGATTGACCCGGAGTTTCCAATTTATTAATGTAGATGTGTACAATGTACATGAATTTCATAAGTAATGACACGAACTGTTTTATTCTACATTGCTTTCATGTGATACTGGACAGCAAACGTAACTGTTTTATGTTTATGAGAAAACTATAACCTAGACATCATTTGATTAATATCTACTGAGTGTAGCTATGTTTGTTTTTCGTAACTAAGTTGCAGATTGCATCCGGTTGTATGTTTAAATCCAGATGAAGCAGTTTAGTCAAAATAGTTATTTTCAAAATACTGATAGAATATAGAATCATTTTCTAAAATCATTTTATTCCATTTATATTTGCAGCAAACTGTTCTTTTCAATTATCTTTGTTCTGAGGCTAACACTATAGAGAGGATTATTTGGTCAAAAATGTACATTTACACCCCTAATGGGCGTCATTTTCTCAAGCATAATATTGAAAATGCTCTCCACAAATTAAGATAAAGTAAGAAATAATTAAATCTGATACAAAAGTATCTTAACAGAGCATGACGTTTTGCAAGCTAACCATTTCACATCATGTTCCATCAAAAGATGTGAGTACATTTGAACGTTCAATTTGGTATTTTTATCAAAGAAATGACCCTCTTTAAAAATTATAAATTGTCATTTTTCAATGTTGGATGTTTACTAAAGAGACAATACTAACTTTCCACTTTTAACATTATGCACAGGCATTAAAACATTGAAAAAGATTGCATGGACTTACAAGATGATGGATAGTGTCCACTTTTAACTACACTTAATTGGTACCCCCGTTGGGGGCCTCGTTTTATATAATGGGAAGATTATTTTGTAAAATATGTTATTTCTTCTTTTAATCATTATGCCAAAAACATGATATAGACAGTCATTAAGTTAAACATAATATTGCAAAGCGTTTGATCTTAAAAATTTCACATCGAAGCCTTTGTTTAATCATAAATGGTCTAAATTTACGCATTTTAGTCGTATTATTGGTACCCATTTGGGCCTCAAAACTCAGCTTCTTGTGTCTAATGGTAATTCAAGTTCATAAAATCATACAAAATATTATTGTATTTAACTGATTATTAGTTATCCAAGTGGTTCAATGTCTTACAAGTGCTGTTATGACAACATATTGCTCCAAAAATGAATAATTTGACGGCGCTCCCCATAGGGGCCTCATTGAAGAAGTAGCCGAGTTTGTTTACTGATTTTTTTTTTTTTTTAAATTCATGCTAAGTTGATATTTTGTAAAAGTGCCATACTAAATTGTTACATTAAATACAAAATAACCTGTCTTGGAAACAAATAAAAAACTTGCTTTTTATATTCTGTTTTTTAGGTACCCCTTTGGGGCCTCAATATTTTGGGAGACAGGGCCTCTCATGCGTGTCTCCTGGCCTTAAATGAAAAATATTGACCTAAACTATAAGTGTGCCAAATATGGTGCTTTTATACAAAAATGCACAATCTGGCCTTTTTTTTTGGCTCTTACAGCTCCAACTACTACTAGAGCTGAATAAAGTACCTTCACCATTTTACTAGAGCTGAATGAAGTCCTTTCACCATTTTACTAGAGCTGAATAAAGCCCCTTCACCATTTAACTAGGTCTAAATAAAGTCACTTAACCATTTTACTAGGGCTGAATAAAGCCCGTCCACCATTTTACAAGTGCGTCCTGTCATTTTTAATGAAGGGGTTTTCATTCGGAGGGGCCTTTTTCCGTATATAAATTGCTTTATATATAAACGACCAACTAGGACTTAACCATAGGGGGAACGTATGTCTATCTTTACCACTTTCCAAACAATATCGCCATTTGACCAGTTTGTTGCAGAAAACTCTTGAAAACATTAACAAGCAAATTCTCCTTTTCCCACTATGTTTTCCGCCCTACCAGAAGATATTTTTTCAATTCCGTCATATTTTGAAATGTCCTCTGCAAAGTCTTTCAATTGGGGACAGTCGGAAAATTGACGTTTGGAAAAGGGATAACTGTGTTATAGACTCACCACAAATAAAAAACTTGCACTTATTCCGCACACTGTATAAGATATACATAAATTCACATAATGCGTTTTACAGGTAGCCACACTCACTTATCCCAACACTAAACACTCAACGAGCGATATAATTGTTATTGTGTGTATTTGCTTTATCAGCGGTGATATCAATATGTTCAACATTACTTCCGGGTCAACATACGTGCTTGTTTTGTGGTTAATCCTTTACATCAAACCAGAGACATAGATAACATCTATGTCTCTGATCAAACAATACAATTGAGTTGATCATTTATTGATTAAGATAACGGGACGAAATGACACCCTTTTCTCTGTTTAATTCTAAGTTTAAAGTCGGAAGTGCCTGATTGTATTAGTGATACGCTTGTAGTGCATAGTCACGTCATGTAAGGGATGTTCCTTAACACAATTATATATAACGAAAGGTACACGTACTAAGCGGGCACCTGCCTTGCGTTCAATAAGGAAAACGTTTGCGAATTGTTTTCGAATAACCGTAAATCCGTAAGATATAACGACATTATCTCCTCGAGTGCTCGTGGACATCGCAAAATACAAACAGGCGATCAAAATGGTGTACTTTGGGATCTTTCGCTACTTATTGTAATGTTTGTATTGATTTTGTAATGAAAGGGTGGTTCATGATATAATTGAGATTAACGTTTTTTGGTTGTTTTGATTTTAATTAACATCATGAGAAAGATAAGGCATAACTTGCCATATATCCACAAAAGGGATATTTTGACAATTCCGACTATGTTCACACACAGACATATTCGTAAACAATTTCAAAATTTCTCACGGTGATTTCCCTTTATCGGGTTTGAATTGTCTCCCGTAAGCGAGTGTTTGCAAAAAGTGTTTCCCGTCCAATAGAGATTTCCGTGAGACAAATTGTTCGACGATAACGAGTTTCCTTATTGAACACAATGCTGAGTTACATAAGGCGTGGCTGTATCGTAACGCTTGAAGTAATTTGCTTTACTGTGAACAGGGTGGCGTGTCAATCGTATCTACTCGGCAATCCCCGGCACAAGCCTGTAGATATACCTCGTAGGTAGTACATTATTACACCAGAAATCCTTCTGTTTTCTGCCGGATAACACACTTGATACACACATAACCGTTTAATATAACAATTAAATGGGATTTTCTTACTGGTTTCAATTAAAATGATCATAACAACACATCTGTGAATTATATTTTCTCAATCGTATAAGCCGGGATTGCCGAGTAGATACGATTTCAAACGGATGTGCCCTTTGTCGCCGTCATGTTGCAGGATTACTTTCAAAATGGCTTCCCAATTACCTCCGAAGTTATGTTAAGAAACGGCCGAGGTCTTCTGAATGGGTGGCGTATATCCTGTAAAGATACAACCCAGCAATTCAGTAATATATCGGTAATTGACCTTACGACAGACTTTGATTGACAGCTGGAACTGACCAATCAGCGAACACTTCGGTTGCTATCCGCCATTTTCTCCGACACGCTGTGCGACTCCGTCAACACATAGCACTTTTGTGCTGTGATTTTTCTTCGTCAATACTGCTTAAGATATTGTTTAAGTACTTATTATAAAGAAATTATGTATAAGGAGAGACTTGTGGGTGAAGTAGAGTTTATCCCGTTTCCAAAATCTGTCACATATATTGTGAAATGACTGAGAACTACACGCAATTAGTAAATCTATGCAAACAGTTAATTTATAAAACGATGTAAAGAATAGAAGTATGAACTATTATTTTCTTTCGTTTTTTCTTTCACATGTAAGTAAATTGTCATTTTTGTCTTTTATCTTCGTTTGAAAATGAAAAATTGTTGCTTTTAAAAAACGGAATTGACACATAATGACGAATGTTATGATAATGAATCAAATGTTAACTAAAAACACAATATTGATCGATAATGTTGTGAGAGGACATGATTTCCAGTTGGATATATACAAATTCTTCAAATTGGATTTTAATTAATTGATTTTGTTTTTAAATGGACCCTAAGAGCACCTTAAACAATTAATTAACTTTCTTATTATAGCCCATCAATCCACCTACCTGTAATAATCGATGTATCGTATCCATATTTAAAAGCATTTAAAAACGAATTAAATCCATAGCTCCTTGTTGCAACTTTATCCGAATACCTTAAAGAATCTAATGTTGCTGTAATATGTTGTAAAACACACTCTTGGTAGCCAGTGGTTGATTACAAAGACCGCCGATCGGCTAAACAAAAAAGGGTTTGTGACTTGACCATAAAGTGCAATTGTGCCAGATTGATGTTAATAAGCGTCGAAACCCTTAACCCTTTTTAACAATCGAGGTTTGTTAACCCTTTACCGAAAAATAACTAGATTTTACTACTTTGTTACAAACAACTAGGGAAAATATTGTGGGAAAAGGAGAAATTGCTCTTAACGAGCAAGTTATCCTTTTACAACAATATGGTCTACCCTATCAGAAAAGTATTAATTCATCATCTTCATTTAAATGACGTCTGCAATTTCTTTAAATTTTGAACAATTGAAAATATTTCGTTTGGTAAAATGACCCTTAGTTCGTAATCGAGTAGCAAAACCGACAATCATCCATTGAGTAGCATACAAAAAGTTATGTTCGAAAGTCTTGATTATTAACTTATTTGACAACAAAATAGTGATTGTTCCTTTCAGCAATTGACCTTACGAGAGACTTTGATTGACAGCTGGAACTGACCAATCAGCGAACACTTCGATTGCTATCCGCCATTTTCTCCGACACGCTGTGCGACTCCGTCAACACATAGCACTATTGTGCTGTGATTTTTCTTCGTCAATACTGCTTAAGATATTGTTTAAGTACTTATAAAAGAGAAATTATGTATAAGGAGAGACTTGTGGGTGAAGTAGAGTTTATCCCGTTTCCAAAATCTGTCACATACATTGTGAAATGACTGAGAACTACACGCGATTAGTAAATCTATGCAAACAGTTAATTTATAAAACGATGTAAAGAATAAAAGTATGAACTATTATTTTGTTTTCTTTCTTTCTTTCACATGTTAGTTAATTTCTATTTTTGTCTTTTATTTCGTTTGAAAATGAAAAATTGCTGTTTTTAAAAAACGGAATTGACACATAATGAGAATGTTATTTGTTGCATTTGATAATGAATCAAATGTTAACTAAAAATACAATTTTGATCGATAATGATGTGAGAGGACATGGTTTCCAGTTGGATATATACAAATTCTTCAAATTGAATTTTAATTAATTGTTTTTGTTTTTAAATGGACCCTAAGAGCACCTTAAACACTTAATTAACTTTATTATTATAGCCCATCAATCCATCTGCCTGTAATGATCGATGTATCGTATCCACATTTAAAAGCTACTAAAACAAAACAAACCAATAGCTCCTTATTGCAACTTTATCCGAATACCTTAAAGAATCTTATGTTGCTGTAATACCGCTCTCTCAGAGCGCGAAGCGCTCGGAGAGCGGATAACGGTAACATACGTACGAGTAACAAGTTATGTTAACACCGGTTATACCATTAGCAAAAAAACAGGTGGCTTCCGGTTTACCTAAAGGAGAAAACTCGGGTTTGCTTCGGGTGTTTCCGGCTTTACGGAATGGACTGGTTCTATCTAAATTTATTTTCAAGCATCACCTTTATCTACCAATATATCTACCAATAGTGAACCATTCCGTGTAAAGAGAAAACTCGGGTTTGCTTCGGGTGTTTCCGGCTTTATGGAATGGATTGGTTTTACATAAATTCATTGCCGCTCATTGAGTTTATTTCCGCCAATCATGAATGAACCATAAACCATTCTATCGAAAAACAAAACACGAACAACAGGATCGGCGCCACCGCTTCAAACTTTAAATTGGACACAGTGTTCAACTCCTTGAAAGGACAACGTATCGCCGGTTGTAGGTAAGAGAACTTTTTGTACTCTTTCATTTCGTTATAAAACAGTATATCTAAATAGACCATTTTCACCAAAATTCGTCATAGAAAAATCGAGAAGGCGAGCCCTCGTCACGCCTCGCTGAAGATGCTTCCCCCTCGCTGAAGATGCTTCCCCTTTTAAGTAGAATTACAGCATTCATTTTTTATTTTAAAGTTCATGTTCCCTGCAGTACTAGGCTAGAAAATGTGTGTCGCCCACAACACTCCACGGTGAAATAAGCGTTCACCTTCTATCGATTCGGTGCAGTTTGGCATAATCTAATGTTTATGTAGACGGTCTATGTCATTTTCGCGGTGTGTAAGTAAAGCATTAGGTACATATCGTGTTGTAGATGGAATACACTATTATGCTGACCAATAAAGCAACGATGTCAACTCGTCAGTTGCGGACATGGATTATTTGTTATTGTTGGAGCTTTTAAATTGAGTACAAGGTACCTTCTTGACAATTCAATAGCGTTATGGGGCGATAGTTAAAATAACAATGACAGGTAAATTTTATTTTTAAAAAATGAAATACCCTGTAAAGTGTTTAGTTTAGAATCATTATCCGACACATGTCCCATATGAGTCCTCTTCAGGGCCGTTCCTACATTTTTTCAGTTCTGAAGTGGCTTTCCTGGATACACCAGTACAAGGCTAGGGCTCTGAAGTGATCCTACCAAAGGCAACTCCTACTAAAACTAAATGGCCTTAGTGGGGCTCGAACCCAGGACCCCTGTGTTCTGAGTCCACCATCTTAACCACTGAGCCATGCAGGACCCATATTTGGACATATGTCACCTTATTCGTTGGCAGTATTTTGTTTTACTTGATTCAAGTGATAATATAATTCCCAAACATTGAATTGTTCTTGCACGTGAGAATTTTGGCCAAAAGGTTTATGGTAATAGATCCCTTAGTTGTTTTTTCTTTATTTCACAGAATTCATGATGGTTGGAAATATGACAATTTCAAACAAGCTTCAAAAGAAAAGATGATGCAGACCCGCATAAACATTGACTCCATTTTATAATACAAGTAAGTACATAGTCTTTCTCATGCTCCTTTGAACTTTACAAACATAAGGGTCATAACCATAGAAGACAACTTTTGAAAGCAATATGACAAAGAAGCAATTTCTCAAATGTTAAAGTTTTTTTTCTTTAATTCAAACATCTCAGATTAGATTATTATAGAATAATTACAAATGCAGCAAAGTTTTCAGGAAACAAACAAGTTTGACAAAGATCTGACTTCTTGACATTTCTTCTTTTATTCCTTCGTTTAAAAAAATCATTATCCATAAATGTTGATGAATTTGTTGTTGCTCAAAATGTGTGATTGACTTTTTCTTTTCTTCTTTCTTTTTTCGAAAACCTTCGTAGGAATGAGAATGAAACCAATATAAGTCAAAACAGGTTGAAATATAGATTTTTATCAACAATCAGTTCTTTTTCTTCCTGTCAGATAACTGCTTCAATTGACTGCCATGGGGATAGAATTGTTTCCAATGTTACCAATTAAGAATAATCAGTCAGTTAAAATGTAGCCAGTATTTACGGTGGCATAAAGGTGACAAGTATGCATTTTTTTTCCCGATTTGGAAAGTCGAAATAACGAGAAAATTAAGTCATTATTTCGACTAATTAACTTGAAAGTAACAAGATAATAAAGTCATTTTTTCGACTTACTAATTTGAAATAGGAAGATAATTAAGTCATTATTTCGACCAACTAACACGAAATAACGAGATATTTAAGTTTGTTAAATATGTCACCTTTCGTTTGGCAGTATTCTATTTTAGTGGATTGGTACTGTGATGATATGATTCCCAAACATTGAGATGTTCTTGCAAATAAGAAGTTTTCCCAAAAAGTTAAGGGTGATTTAGTTGTGTTTTTTTTTATTTTACAGAATGCAGGATGCTTGAAGAAGAATGACAGTTTTAAACAAGCTTCAAAGGAAAAGATGATGCAGACCTGTATTAACATTGGTTCTATTTTTTAGATACAAGTAAGTAAAAGTATTGTTCTCATGCCCATATGAACTTTACAAACAAAAATGTCATAATCATAGAATATAACTTATGAAAGTAATGTAACAAAGAACCATCTTTTGAGTGTCAATGTAGTTTTCTCTTTAATTCACACAGTTCTGATGGAATTTTAGCATAATTACATCTGCAGCAAAGGTTTAAGGAAACAAGCAAGTCTGACAAAGATGGAACTCCTTAACATGTCCTCCTTTTATCACTTTGTCTTCAAATAGTCATTATCCACAAATGTTGATGAATTTGTTGTTGCTCACAATTTGAAATTATTATAATCTTTTACAAAAACCTAGAATGAGAATGAAACCAAAAAAGAATCACGACAGGTATCAATTGGGGTGATCATGTGACCAATGTTTACGAAAAAAGGTCCGAACAAGATATCCTTGCAACAACTCTTTTCAGCAGATTACTCTTGCTTTGCACTATTTTATTTATGCCATGTTCCGACCATAAACTTTCCGGTTCTGGTGATATATGATAACCCATTGTTTATAATGGCGTTATTTCTAACACTCGGTAGAGATATTGCAATCGATGGGTGATGTTTTAAGGTTATTCGCATCCCACAACTCGCAACTCTCTGCATGGTCTTGGAGGGGAAGTTGAAACAACATTCACCGGCGGTTGCAGATTATTTATCGTCGCAACATAGCATATATAAAATAGTGGAAACCAGAAGTAGTCTGCTTAAAAAAATTGCAATCTGTTTTATATTGCAAACATTGATCATGGGATAACCCTGCCTGGATACACAGCTTAAAATATAGATTGTTATCACCAATGACTTCTTTTTCATTCTGTCAGATAACTGCTTCAATTGATAACTATGGGAATGAATTATTTCCAATGTTACCAATAATCAGTCAGATGAAGGTGGTCAGTTTTGGCAAATGATTTATGTTTTTATTTTTCTCTTTTAACAGCCATATCTGATGACTATCTGGCAGAGTAAGGAAAAGGTAACAGCAACAAAATGTTCAGTGATGGGAGACCACATGGATTTGATATAATCAAAAACAGATGAAGATTCACATGTACTTTGACTACCTGATTAATGAAATGTTCAAAAGCTTAGTTTTATCTTCAAAAGACTAATTTCATGAAGATAAAAAAACCTAAACAGTGATACACCATATTTAAAGGATAGTGTTTAGTGTTAGTTGGTACTGACAATATCAAAGGACAATAATATAGAAAAACTGTCTAGGGACAATGGAATATTCTATAATGATAACAATGTTACACATTTTTCATGGTCCTCATTTTCTTTTCTTTTTTTGAAAAACTCAACTAGTTTCCTATCTATTGCATGTTAATGAAATGTTTCAAGGAAACAAACATGAGAGTTTACATGCATTGTAAACACCTTAATTTTCAACATTTTAAAACCAATTATGACAAAGGTAAACATTCTCTGAGAGCATGTTTGCCTTGTCACAATTGCTTTTATTCATTGGTTAAAGAAATTTCCAATTATATCTGCTATTGCTTTAAATTTGAAACAAAAATTTGGAAAATTTTGATGAAAGTCTTAAGGATGTATGTCAAAGAATATTTGTTGAAATTTCTATTTAAAAAGTTGATCATTAATTTTTCTGTCATACTATTTTTTTCTAATCGAACTATGAAGACCAGGGAACTGTTGATGTCAAGAATTAAGATAATGTCAATATCAAGCTGTGACTATTTTTCAACCAATGTGTTAAAGGAAAGAATTATAATACATGAACCTATGCTGTATGCTGAGTATCACTTATATGTCTTTTAACTTCATTTCATTAATCATTTATTGCATACAGTGCTTTAAGTTTAAGTGCTCTAATAGAAAAACACATAAAAAAGCAGCGTTTTATGTGTGAACAAAGGTTAATAAAAAATTATTGAAAATTTATGAAATCTTTTTCTTTCATTTGAAAGTTAAATAAAAGACCTTTTGGCTACAACAAAGCTATTTTTGTAATTGAATGACCTTTTGGAGATCAGCAAAGCAATCTATTTGGGATTTTCTTATCTACATTAAACAATAAAGAGCAATTCAAACAAAGACCTGATTGACTTTCTCTATAATGATGTAACTTAGCCCTAACCATGTACAAGCAGATGAGTATGTTGTTAAATATTGTTTGGTAATATTAACCCAACTGACCCTTCTTCATCACCAAATGACATGTTGTTTGTTGTCATGATGATTTAAACCAGTACCTACAACACATGATTTTGTGAAGAAAATTCTATGATTTTATGCTGAGACACTTGTGGTTCAAATATCATAGTTTGGTGGTTCTGTCATGGCATGAGCAGTTTGTCCTTACATGACGAATGTCTCTTTATTAATTAAATGCCCTCATACACAGCCCAATCAAGCTAAACTAATATCCATATCTATAGAACATAAACCATCAAAAAAGTTTACCAGGAGTCTGCAAGGAGACTTATCCTTTTACTGAGCCTTTCCTAAATGTGACAAAGATGACAGCTTTGTGACAAAATGAGTATTTGCTCCCCAAAGTAAGCCAATTCTTATATTTCCACAAAGTTGTACTATGAATTAAGATTGAAATGCATATTCAGTATGCAAGTTTTTTCACAGAACCCATGCCATTGAGTTAAGAGAGCGGTCTAGAGGCAATGCCTTAGTTCATATTACGTTGTAAAACACACTCTTTGTAGCCAATGGTTGATTACAAAGACCGCCAGTGGCTAAACAATAAAGGGTTTGTGACTTGAACATAAAGTGCAATTGTGTCAGATTGATGTTAATTAGCGTCAAAACCCTTAATCCTTTTAACAATCGAGGTTTGTTAACCCTTTACCGAACAATAACTTCATTTTACTACTGTGATACAGACAACAAGGGAAATATTGTGGGAAAAGGAGAAATTGCTTTTAACGAGCAAGTAATCCTTTTCCAAAAATATGGTCTGTCCTATCAGAAAAGTATTAATTCATCATCTTCATTTAAATGACGTCTGCAAACTCTTTAAATTTGGAACAGTTGAAAATATTTCGTTTCGTAAAATGACCCTTAGTTCGTAATCAAGTAGCAAAACCGACAATCATCCATTGAGTAGCATACAAAAGATTATGTTCGAAAGTCTTGATTATTAACTTAATTGACAACAAAATATTGATTGTTCCTATCAGCTATTGTTTAACACCATAATCTCAACATAACCAACACTAATATGAACAAAGGCATTGCCTCTAGACCGCTCTCTCAACTCATTGTTATGGATTTTGCATGAAACTTGCATACTGAATATGCTTTTCAATCTAAATTCAAAGTACGACTTTGTGGAAATAAAAGAATTAGCTTACTAAGGGGAGCAAATACTCATTTTATCACAGAGCTGTCATCTTTGTCACATTTAGATAGGTCTCAGTAAAAGGGCAAGTCTCCTGGTAGACTTTTTTGATGGACTTTGTTCTATATGGGTATTAGTTAACCCTTTCCCAAACAGTAACGACATTTGACGACTTTGTTGCAGACTACTTTAGAAAACATTGTGGGAAAAGGAGAAATTGTTCGTAACGAGCAAGTCTTCCTTTTCCCACAAGGTTTTCTGCTCTTTCCGAATAATATTGTTCAATTTCATCACATTTTGAAATATCGTCTGCAAACTCTGTCAATTTGTTTTTTGGGAAAGGTTAAAGCTTGCTTGGGCTGTGTATGAGGGCCTTTCATCAATAATGAGTCATTCATCATGTAAGGACAAACTACTCATGCAATGACAGAACCACCAAACTATAATTTTTGAACCACAAGTCTGTTTCTGCTTGAAATCATAGAATTTTCTTCACAAAATCATGTGTTGTAGGTACTGGTTTAAATCATCATGAGACAAAAACAACATGTCATTAAATGATGAAGAAGGGTCAGTTGGATTAATAGTTTCAGATGATGTTCAACAACATACTCATCTACATGCTTTGGGACTTACCAAATTACATCAAATAGAAAGCCAATCGGGTCTTTGTTTGAATGGTTCTTTATTGTTCAATATAGATAAGAAAATCCCAGAGATTGCTTTGCTGATCTACAAAAGGTCATTCAATAACAACAAAAAGCTTTGTTGTAGCCAAAAGGTATTTCGTTTAACTTTAAAATAAAAAAAAAATCCTTGATTTTTCATATTAATACAGTCTAACCTGTGTTAAGCAGCCACCCTTTTAAGCAGTCAACCTGTCTTAAACAGCCACTACAAAAAGTCCCACTGTTAGATTTATAGTGTAAATCAATTTGTGTTAAGCAGCCAACCTGTCTTAAACAGCCAATTTTCTCTGTCCCATAGGCTGGCCTCTTAACACAAGTTTGACAAGTCATAAACCTTTGTTAACACATGAAACACTGCTTTTTTATATGTTTTTATCTATTAAAGAACTTAGAAAAAGTTCTGTATGCAATAAATGATTAATGAAATGAAGTTAAAAGACATAAGTGATAATCAGCAGACAGCATTAGTTAATGTATTCTAATTCCTTGCTTTAACAATTTGGTTGAAAAAACAAAGTCACAGCTTAGTTTTGGCACATTAGCTTCATTCTTGACATCAACAGTTCCCTGACCTTCATTGTTTGAATAGAAAAACACTTCTGAGAGTTGGAAAAATATGACAGAAACATTTGTGTTCAACTTCTTCAAATAAAAGATATAACAAATACTCTATGATATACAAAGTAGCCATTTTCTTTTACAAAATGTTTCAAATTTAAAGCAATAACAGGTATTAACTAAAGTTTCTTTTTCCAATGAATAAAAGCAATTGTGACAAGGAAAATGTTCTCTCTGAGCCTGTTCCCCTTGTCATAATAAGTTTCAAAATTTTGTGGTAAATCAAAGGAGAAATAATAATTCAACATTGATGTATGCAAATTAAACTCTCATCTTTTTTCCCTTCATACTCATGCAATAATTAGAAAAGAAATTCAAGTAATGACTCAAGTTACTGTCTTCCTCTGGTCTGCTGCAGGCTTACTAAGCAGTTTTAACATAATATGATAATGCTTTTTGTCTCAATAATTTGATTGAGTTGTGTTTTTTTTTAAGGCTTCTTGAAAGAAAGAAAAGATGAGACATGTGACAGTGTTGTCATTATAGAATATTTCATAGTCCTTCTCAATTTTTCTATATTATTGTCCTTTGATGTCCATAACATATGATATATCATTGTTAATGTTATTTTTTCTTCATGAAATAAGTCTTTTGAAAAGAAAACTAAACTTTAAGATCATACAAAAATGTTCAAATTAAAGAAAAAAACAAACTTCCAAATTAAAGAGAATTGCTTCTTTGCTATATTACATTAATAAGTTACCTTCAATCTTTATGACAATTATGTTTGTTTATTCAAAGGGGAGAGAAAGAATATACATGTTTAGACATATACTTACTTGTATTATAAAACAGAATCAATGTTTATGCAGGTCTGCATCTTTTCTTTAGAATTGACATATTTCCAACCATCATACATTCTGTAATATGAAGAAAAAACAACTAAGGGATCTATTACCATAAACCTTTAGGACAAAATTCTCACTTGCAAGAACAATTCAATGTTTTGGAATTATATCATCACTGGACGAAACGAATAAAATAAAATACTGCCATATAAGGTGACATACATAACCAAATACTTAAAACATAGGCGTAGGAGCGTTTTCAATATTGGGGGGGCCAACTTCAGATGAGGGCCCGTCTAAGAATAAATGTTCCTAAACTTTTTCATGGCTATTCATGCATTTACAAATTCAATAACATTATAAGAATAACAAGAAAGCGTATGAAAATGTGTATCTTAAATAAAAAAAAATAATAATAAAAGGATATGCCAGGTCTCGATCCCACGCGGAAATCAAATGCATTGATCTAAACAAAAGGTGCAGCGGCCAGACTGTCACAGCCACGCATTCAACTCGTTTTGAATTAATTTTCAAGCATTAGGTAACAATTGAAGACAATATTGAGTCTGACCCCTTTAGGTAACAGCTGAAGACAATATTGAGTCTGACTCCTTAGAAGACGTTTTACACCACTGTTTTCGTGAATCTAGACTTCCCGGGTATTTCAGTGAGCTGAGTTTTCATTGGATAAACCAGATGTGTTTAGATTGCCATTTGCAATGATGACGTCAAAAAGATTTTTGTTATAATGCGTAACAAAAGGCGAATTGGTGTAAGATAAAGCACAAAAAACACATTTATTCTGCTGTTAAATTTTGTTTCTTTCATATTTCTTTTCAAATATCTTCATTTGCCATTGTGGATATGGGGGGGGGGGCTGGCCCCCCAGCTCCTACGCCTATGTAAAAGAGTATTTCACTTTTGGAAAAGGAAATTCATGCTGTTATTGTTACTTAAAATATCGCCCCATAATTGAATTATTGAATTGCTATTGAATTGTCAAGAAGGTACCTTGTACTCAATTTAAAAGCTCCAACAATATCAAATAATCAATATCAGCAACTGACGAGTTGATATCGTTGCTTTATTGGTCAGCATAATAGTGTATTCCATCACCAACACGATGTGTACCTAATGCTTTCCTTACACATCGCAAAAATGACATAGACCGTCTACATAAACATTAGATTATGCCCAACTGCAGGGTGTAATCACCGAATCGATAGGTGAACAATTATTTCACTGGGCAACACATATTTTCTAGCCAAGTACTGCAGGGAGCATGTACTGTAATACTAAAAAATGAATGCTGTAGTTCTACTTAAAAGGAAGAAGTTTTTTCAGATGGATGTTTGTTTAGAGGAAGCATCTTCAGCGAGGCGTGACGAGGGCTCGTCTTCTCGATTTTCCTACGACGAATTTTGGTGAAAATGGTCTAATTAGATATACTGTTTTATAACGAAATGAAAGAGTACAAAAAGTTCTCTTACCTACAACCGGCGATACGTTGTCCTTTCAAGGAGTTGAACACTGTGTCCAATTTAAAGTTTGAAGCGGTGGCGCCGATCCTGTTGTTCGTGTTTTGTTTTTCGATAGAATGGTTTATGGTTCATTCATGATTGGCGGAAATAAACTCAATGAGCGGCAATGAATTTATGTAAAACCAGTCCATTCCATAAAGCCGGAAACACCCGAAGCAAACCCGAGTTTTCTCTTTACAAGGAATGGTTTACTATTGGTAGATATATTGGTAGATAAAGGTAATGCTTGAAAATAAATTTAGATAGAACCAGTCCATTCCGTAAAGCCGGAAACACCCGAAGCAAACCCGAGTTTTCTCCTTTAGGTAAACCGGAAGCCACCTGTTTTTTTGCTAATGGTATAACCGGTGTTAACATAACTTGTTACTCGTACGTATGATACCGTTATCCGCTCTCCGAGCGCTTCGCGCTCTGAGAGAGCGGTATTATACCATTTTCAACATGACAAGATTGATAGGTTTGCGTTTTGAATCATTGAGGATATACGCCGATTTAGTAAAATAAAAATCTAAACCGTTTAAGAATCAAAAGGAGATAATTTCGTTCGTAACCTGCAAATACTGCAAATTAACTGTTTTGAAGTAGTATGAAATACGGTCATTTTGAAGGTCCGGTAGAACCAGTGCCGAACGGACCAATGTCGTTCGGATCCGAGTCTGATCGGACTTTTGACAGAACGTGTTTGGTGCCGATCGGACCCCACACTGCTGGGGTAAATCACTCCCCCAACGCCATAGAGGTATATAACAGAGCTGTTATATATGTCTCTGCTAACGCTCAAAATATACCATCTTCTTTACAAATTGTCGTGCTATGTACATATTACCCAGCAATAAAGACAGGTGCGTATTTTGTAAGAATATTTCCGATTTCAAATAAGAATATCCGAAATTATCGGAAATGTCAAACAGGGATCCTAGTTTGTGCATTGACGCTATTTCACTCAGAATGTCGGAGAAAATTAGAGTGACCTCCCCTATTTACGGTGGGCGTGGTTAACTGCTCTGTGTCGTAAGGTTAATTACGTCCCGGTGCGATTAGAACGTGGTTTCGGATAACATTAACAAAGAATAAAAGCTTTAAACCCTTTTTGTATTGGTGTTTCAATCCCTTTTTAAAAAAGGTTCAATAAGATCGCAATTCCGTCTGATTTCTCTTTGTTATGGGTTGGTTTTAGCGTCGTATCAACAGTTTTGCAGTGATATGACGACTTTCCTTAAATTCACCAGTAAAAGTCTAGGGCTCTTGAGTGTCAGGAAAAAGATATTCGAACCATACCAGCGGTAATGTTAGATCGAATATTATGGTGTAGTATCTTTCTCGATGCTTGTATTTCCTTCCGAATGTGCAAGGAAATATGTTTTTGCGAGACCGAAGGTCGTGCTAGATGCAATCTTTTCTCATGCAACGATAAACAGTTTTTAAGTCCGAAAGAGATACTAAACCATAATTAGCACTTGTTGTTGGCCTCCGTCCGTCTAGGAAGACGATGAGTTGCGCCGTGTCAAGGTTCTGCAATGTATGCGATGGCTGTAAAGGCCAATTTTTGAGTGGCAGTTCTTTCTACAATCACTACAAATGAAGATAGTACAGTCCTGGTTGACTGCTGTCAAGCGTTTCTCTCTTTTCTAGTAACGCTGTCTGCAACGACATTCTTCTGCCTCCTTCACCCCACTGCGGACAGCGAGCCTCCGTGAAGAACGTTTGCTTGCGGTTTCCTCCCATGTATCCGTATTGATGCACGCTGAATGAATGTCTCTTTTGCAGGAGACCTTGAATCTAAGGTTAGGACGGCCTTGTTGGCCCTTGCATACGTGGCCCAGGACTCGCTTCCATACAACAGTGTGCTTTGTAGACCGCAAGTTTGGTGTTTAATGGTAAGTTCCTGTTTTCCCACATCCTCTTTGACAGCTTCGACATGACAGCAGTAGCTTTTCCGATGCGAGCTGTGATTTCAGCATCCAGTGAGACATTATCTGAGATCAGAGACCCCAGATACTTGAACTTATTCACAACTGCAAGCGTAGTGCTGTTTATTGAGATGGAAGGCGGGGTACTAACGTCTTGGCCCATGACCTCTGTCTTTTTTATGCTGATTGTGAGGCGGGACTCATCACATGCTTTGGCAAATTTGTCCATCAACCGCTGGAGACCATCTTCAGTGTGGCTTTCAAGAGTGGCATCATCAGCAAAAAGCACATCTCTGATGAGGACGCGGGTTACTTTGGTCTTTGCACGGAGGCGGGCAAGGTTGAACAACTTGCCATCATACCGAGTATACAAGTAGACACCATCTTTGGAAGACTGGAACGCGTGAGTCAGGACAAGTGAGAAGAAGATATCAGAGGTGTCAGGGCGAGCACACAGCCTTGGATCACACCGCTGCGATTGGGAAAAGCCTCCGACATGTCTCCATCAAAACATACTGTACTTTTCATATCTGTGTGGAATGATTTTGTTATCCTTAGCAGTTTTGGTGGACAACCAATTTTTTGAAGAAGCGGGAACAATCGATCACGCCTAACAAGGTCGAACGCCTTAGTTAAGTCAACGAATGCAAGGTACAAAGGTTGTCGCTGCTCTCTGCATTTTTCTTGGAGCTGTCTCACAGAGAAGATCATGTCGATTGTAGACCTCTCAGATCGGAAGCCGCATTGTGACCCTGGGTAGACTCGCTCGGCCAGCGTCTTGAGTCGCGTTAGAACAACTCTTGCAAAGACTTTACCTACAATGATTAACAGAGAGATTCCACGGTAGTTGTTGCAGTCGCTACGGTCACCTTTGTTCTTGAAAAGCGTCACTATCTTTGTGTCTCGCATGTCTTGTGGAACTTCCCCTTCCCTCCAGCATAGTTGCAAGAGCTCATGTAGATGTGGGATCAGAGCTGACTTCCCTTGTTTGAGAATCTCTGGAGGAATGGCATCATTTCCTTGAGCTTTGCCACACTTTAATGTAATGATAACCCTCTCCAGCTCTGCAGCTGTAGGTTCGGCATCAATCTCCTATAGAACTGACATTTCTGGGATGCTATTGAGAGCTTCATCGGAGATCTTACTTTCAGTAGAATACAGCTCAAGGAAATATTCCACCCATCTCTCCATTTGTTTGTTGCGGTCTGTTATGACTGCCCCTGTTTTGGACTTGAGTAGGGCGCTTTTCTTAGTGGCTGGTCCGGTAGCTTGCTTGATACCGTCGTACATTGCTTTGATGTTAACAGTGTTAGACGCCTGCCCAATTTAGGAGCACATTTGTAACCAATAGTCGTTGGCACATTTGCTGGCTACCGCTTGGCTTTCGGCTCTGGCCCTTCTCAACGTGTTCAGGTTTTCAGGTGTCGGATCGTTCTTCCAGTTTAAGAGGGCCTGTCTCTTTTGTTTTGTAAGGGGTTCCGTTTCTTGGAGATTGGCTTCATACCAGTCACTATATTTCCTTTCTTTTTTCCCAAACGCATCAATTGCAGATTTGTGAATGTTGACACTCAGATATGCCCATCTAACCTCAGCGGATTCGTCGGCCGCTAGTGGCGGGATCGCGTCTATGGAGGTTTGAAAGTTGCTGGCTCTTTCCTCATCGCCAGTGTGTGCTGTGTTTATCTTCACAAAACCTCTTGGTTTTGCATGATGAAGTTTGTGAGGGACTAGTGTGACCTTGCTGAGAATAAGGGAGTGATCCGTATCGCAGTCAGCACTATGATAAGTCCTTGTGTTGTGTACGTTTTGAAGATTCCTTCTTCTGGTGATGATAAGGTCGAGTTGGTGCCACTGATGTGATCTTGGATGCATCCAGGATACCTTATGCCTGAGTCTATTAGCGAAGTAGGTATTTGTGATGCATAGTTTTCTAGCACAGCAAAGCTCCAGTACCCTCTGTCCATTTTCATTCATGTTACCGACTCCAAAATGACCGATGCAGGATGACCAGATGTCTTGTGCAGAAGTCTCCGAGCAGGTAGAGATCATCTGTCTGTGCCAACTTCTCTAGCAGTGAGTCGAGTTCACCGTAGAAGTTGTCCTTGACATCTGGGTAAGCCGCAAGTGTTGGGGCATAGTAAGTAACCAGGTTGACAGGACCTTTATTTGAGTAAACGCGCAGCATTAGTAGTCCCTCGGATCCTTCAGTTGGAGGTTCTATCATTGGTAGAAGCGATGTTTTTACTGCAAAACCTACACCATGTATTCTTGTCTCGTCCTGGCTCTTTCCCATCCAGAAAAATGTGTAGTACTTTTCTTGCATTGAGCCATCATCAGCTAGCATTGTCTCTTGTAATGCTGCAATGTCGATATTCGGTCTGGTGAGTTCGGCATCAATGACAGCAGTTTTACGTCTGTCGCTGATTTGTAACTTTGAAGGTTTTCTGAGAACCCTGGCAGCATGGTTCTGACATTCCAGCTTGCTATGCGAAGTGCTGGAGACTTCGTTTTATTGTTCCGTTTGTTGTTCGGTACTCAAAATTCAACTGTTGGTCAAGTGTAAACATTTTAAGCTCCTTGCACCCAAAGAAGCAGGCAGCATGTGGCGGATCAACAACTTACTGGCTGGGGGCTGCCCAGCTTTTGGCGGGCGGCAGCTGATCAGTGAGGCACAATGGTCCCTCCCACAGACGGAGACAATCCTTGGCGCCCTATAATCTAGGCCAATCAAGTCTGGACTAATAACCCGTGACTGCTGTCTCCCGTGTTGTGCCTTTGTGAACACTCACAAAGATTGAGTACCTCTCAATGGCGCAATGCCTGGGCAGTTGTATGGAGATCCTGGGTTGCCCAAGCGACAGAATCCCCCTCTCGACCTCGCTAATGTAGTCCAGATGAAAGCAGAGCAGTACGTCTGGCATCAATTTGGCTGCACGATAGAGATGATCTTGGATATACCTATCGCCTACGGGGTTCAACTCCGATATTTCTGTCCGGGTTGTTACCCTTCGCTTTATGCTATTCCTAGCACTCACAAGGCAGTGAGACTATTTAGCCCATAATTGGAGTTATTTAACCTATAACTGGGGATATTTAACCCATAACTGGGGATCTGTTTATGGGCAGCAGGGAATGTCCGCATACCGGCAGGCCGTACGTACCGCATGTTTAGGGGCAAACCTCCTCCAAGTCCTCACAGTTCAGCCTGGGTCCGCGAGGGTCCAGTTTCAGTGTGATGCTGCGTTGAAGCACTGTGTAGGGCTTGCCATGGAGAGGCTATTATACTGGCAGGAGAGACTTACTCACTTGGCTCTCTTTTCGACCGTTTATTAAGCTAGCCAGTGGTGCTAGCTGAAAGCGGAAGGAGCAAAGCAACGACACATCTCACTACAATCGTATCTACTCGACAATCCCCGTAACAAGTCGGTAGATATACCTCGTAGGCAGTACATGAATACACCAGAAATCCTGGGGTAATTCGCCTTATTTCCGGTGGATAACGCAAAATGCAAACAGGCACTAAATATGTTTTTAAATGCACACAATTTGGTCATATATCACAATGGAATGTTTTTTTTTACCCTTTTCATTAAAGATGATCATATGAACACATCTTTGTTTCATATTTTGTCAATCATCTCTTTCCGGCATTCCCCGGCTTGTGTCGGGGATTGCCGAGTTGATACGATTGGCCCTTCGTTGCTGACTTACTTTCAAAAATGGCTCCCCAATACCTCCGAGGTTATTTTAAGAAATGGCCGAGGTGTTCCGAATGATCTCACTAGACACTAAACACATCACATTAATATCATCGTTTTACTATATAATTTGTTTAAAACAATAGCTAATAAAAACAAGTTCGAATTATTATTATTATTATTATACAACATATTGATATAGCACTCTTATTATGATATATGTTCTTTAAGACATATGTTTAAAAGTGCTTTACAAGATAATGAAAGCACATACATGTACATATGCATAAAAATAGAGGCATGACCTAAGATACATAAAATGTAACATTAAAACCGGATATTATAAAGTATAAAACCTAAAAGATAATAACATAGGATTATGTAACGCCATGATTTTAGCCCTTCAAATTTCACGTTTGCTTGCATTGTAATACGGATATTTCTTTTGTCGTGTGTTATTTGATCCGGGTGAAACATGTTTTGCACAATAATTATCACTGGAATATAATAGATATGTATGTCGTTTCGATCATCTGTTTCAATTGTTTTTTACTCAACCTGTAAGTGTCTCCCGAGGGCCAGTTCTAGAAATGTTCGTAGTATGTTTGGAAAAGAGGAGAGGCAATGGTTTCCGATAATTTGATTTGTTCGAAATTCCCTTTCATTCAACGCCACCACAAATCTGAAGATTTCTTTCTGATTGGAATCATGTTATGCTTACATATTACTGATACATATACATTTCGACCTAAGGTCGCTGTAAAAGGACATCTAACAAAATATGTTTTACTGTTATACACGTTCGAAACATTTGATAAATCAAGCAACAATTATGTGGAATTCTCATCTTTTAACCCATATGTGTTTTGTTTTTGAAATGGATTGGTCTAATGACAGTATAGCCCAGAATTGTAGGCCATTCAACCAATACCTTGTCATTTGAGACCTTCTGATTCCATTTGTTATTGTTTTATGTCTATAAAATGTCTTACATTGTGTAGATTTGAGGGACGAATAGCCTTAGTACAGCTGCAATTGGCATAGGCATTAATCACAATTCATTGTGATATGTATTAAGATAAAACAGTACTTGCAAAAGTACAGCCCTATTCATCCGACTGCCCGCTCTTCTATTTGACTGGCCTGTACATAACTGCAAGTATTGTTCATAACAGTAAATTTTGCAGTGCTAATTTGGGTTCCTAATCAAAGCATGAGAGGGGCGTGGGTATAAAACTGTTAATATCCAGTCTGAGAACGTAGGTCGAGATGTACATGTACCACTAATCTGTAAGCATAACAGTATTCTAATGGGAAAGAAAGGACCAAACCTTCTGTCTTTTGGTGGCGTTTAATGAAAAGTAATTTCGAACAATTAAACTGTTTGGAGATCCCCGCCTGCTCCTCCGAACCAACCCTGCTTCTCATGAACTTCATCTGCTTCTTGTAAGGACAGTCGGTAATTCCTCATTCAATTATTCGTGACATAACTCGAAGAACTGGATTTGAGACAACAGTGGTGTGGAGAAGCATCGGTCGTATGAATAATGGCCCATAAGCTACTATATGTTTAGAAGACAAAACTATGCTATATCCACCTTTTTCTTGAATAACTGTGCAATGGTAGAAAAGCTCTTACGCTTTCGAACGAAGCGTAGTTAAGCAAAGGTCATGATCTACGGATAGTTTAAAAAATCACCCGAAGCATAGCATTCTTAGATTTTCGATTTTTTATGTTAAAACTGAATTATAATTGAAAAAATGTGTCGAAACGATTAACCATGTTCCATTGATTAAAGCCTTTTCCTACTTCTATGCCTACCTTTACGTTCTTCTCATTTTAGAGAAGTAGGCAGAGATTGGAGGCTGTGTATGTGGCCCCTGCCAATCTAAAAACTGTGACAATCGAAACATTACAGGTCTGTAATGAAGAAGGGGAGGACAACACAACAGTTTAAAACCCGAGACAAATTTTTTGGACAATGGTTATAGAGTATCAGTGAACAGCGTAAATTGTAGTTCATGATTACTCAACTATCGTATTATATCATCAGTTCAATAAAAGTATGTTTTGTCTCCCAAACTATGGGGTTTAACAAAAAAAAACAAAAAAACTTTGAGTCAAACGTTATGTACTTGAGGTCCTTCTTATTGAGCCTGTGTATATTTGAGTATATCATGTTGAATTTCTGTATAGAATAATAAATTTATACTATTTATAGTGATCTTAAAGTGTTCTCTGACCCAAAAAACCTACGTAAAGACACCAAAATTATCAATTTTGAGTGGATAGTTACAAAGTTATGACCATAGATAGGTTTTGGCGGCCATCTTGGCGGCCATCTTGAAAAAACATCTTTCCGGAAGTCGGATTTTGGTAAACTTTTTATATGTTATAAAGGGCATTTTACCCTATCAGAATCAGTTAAAATACCTTTTGTAGCAATTGTTTGGAGGTTCGGCCATTTTTTTCCATATAATAACACGACTAAATACAGACGGGTCGATCGATCATTGAGAAATGTTAAGTCAAAGATTGTTGACTATTGTAAGCTATTTAATTGGGCTCTCCGTCGAAACCAAGCACAAAATGCTTAATCAACAATTCTTCCATAGCAAATTGTGCTAAAGATTCATTTTAGAATATTGACAACGAGGTTAACAATGTATTTTGTGCATGAAAATAGGACACAGTTGGTCTGAAAAAATCCTTTAAGATTTTATCTTCTTTTTATACTCCAACCCCCCCAAAGGGCAGTTGTGACTGGTCCAAATTGAAGGCAAATACAATGACACAATTAGAACAAGTCATTATATTCTATATTTTCCTCCATGATTCCCCCATAAAGGTATACTAATCCAAATGTCCGCATTGATAGCTGAATAAGCAAAAATAAAGTTCAATGCCATTAATGAGAGCGTTTTAAGACAAACGAATTAATGCCTCATTAAGGACAACCCTTACCTTTTTTTTCGCAGCATTGTTTTTAAATTTCTTAGCGAATTCGTTAAACTAATGAATTTTACAGGGCATTTACCTCAGTCGCTAGTTTTAATTAAGCATTAATGTCCTTAACTTGATTCTCTTGGACCCAATAAATTGTCTAGCAGTGGAGCGTTCTACCAAATGACCCGAAGAAAATACTAATGTCCAAACCAATATAATTGGAAAGATAATTTAAACAAAGTTACACTATTGTTATGTCATACGTCCTTGGACATGTCACGGAGAGATGATTCCAATTACGCGTTCCTTTGCAATGTGGGTTTTCCTGATATTGAAACAACAGATAATGTTTGCTTTGGTCTTTTGACCATCGTTCTTGATATAATGTTAACTAACGGTGTGTCAGTTTGCGTACGTTTTTTAGATAGAAATTTAAGGGTCAGGTTAGATATTGCCTTAGATGGTGATCAAGTCGTCAATTCAAACACACGCAATGCAAACGCTGATATAAGACAGAGTCCGGCCTTTTTAAAATGCCACTGTGAAGTCAAACTATCTAACTATGAATACCTTGTCCTTTATTGGAAGACATGCGGTACACCGTTAAATCGAAAGCTGGTATATCGAGCTATTTTATATCAATAGCTGATTACGTAAAACAGTACTTAACTTCTTAAAAAGTGTAAATACTATCTAAACATTTAGGTCCGAAACGAATTAATTAGTCATAATTATAAGTTTTTACTGGGTGTGACAGTAAAGCCAGATTTCCTCAAAATCTGCAAAATTGGGCAACTAAGTTTAAAGTTATGAAATTATATGTAAAAAAAAGAGCAAAACGCCACAGTATCATGATAATATAACACATGTACTATTTATTAGCGACGTTCCAAAATGCATTTTTTTTTTCACGAATTGTGTAACACACAATTTGACTTCGTTATTTACAATCGTGTAATGTCACAACTGGAGATGCGTACTCGCCTTTCCTGGTTGACCTCGTTTGACCGCTTACCCTTGCACGATATTTCACATTAAACGAGCGCCATTTTGGCTTTGGTGATACCATATCATCGACCGAAAGACCAATATGTAAAGCGCCTGGTCATATACCATGTGCTCGTGATTTCGTTTTAAACGGAGTAAAACATATGGGTGACAAGGATAACAAGAAAACTAGGCTATTAAGAAAAAGAACATGAAATGGGATGCCGGGCATTTGCATTAAGAATATGATCAAATATAAAGATTTTAAAAAGCTCCAACCAGATTAAAAATGTTCCAGAAAACCTTTGTTAACCCGAGCATTATCCATCCGCGACAAAAGAATATGTCGATTAAGATCACGGACGTAGCATGCAATTTCTTTCAATCGATACGATCTAATCAGTTATATTGTTGGTTAAAGTCTTTGTCTTTGAAGCATGTCAGTTTTGGCAACCGTTATTCTACACGTTGGAGTGTTAAAGTGTGGTTGTTTTAACTTAATTTCTACCAGTAAGACAAGAAAACGTTGATATCACAATTCGTAACGTAAAGCCGATATCCATTTCGCCCTTTACTGTTATCGGCCACAGTTCCCTAACAGCACCGAGGGCCTATTCGCTCAAACCATATCAAAACACACATTGGACGCAATAGGAAGTATTTGTGTGAAATCCAATAAAGATACACATACGCAGAGTAATTTTTAGACCTTAATTGAAGGATTGGTTGAATCTTAACGTATATTTATTTGTATTAAAACGACTATAGTGTATCTAACAGATTGAGGTTTCGATCTTTTTAAATTACAATGTCCTCTGCTGATAGAATGACATTACAGATCGATAGAGTTACAAAAAAAGTAGAAAATTGATACGCTTTCCATCCCCTTTCATGATTATGTGATGGAAATATAACGTATCTATGTTGCAGATATAGTGATGCATTGGTTTATTTTGTTATGGTGTACATTTGAATACCCATTAGAGCAGTCGCTGTATTTTTACAAACCACCATCATGTTTGCTTCTGCATGTTTAAGTGTACATATTTATAGCTTATTTCCGCCATGCAAAAGTATTGAATTTGTTTTCAGTTTGTCTGCAAAGCATTGAAAAGCATGTGGTATCGTTTCACTTTTTAAATGGAAACCCAGATGATCAGCAAATTTATAACATAAGAATTAAAACTGTCATTTATTTAATGTAAAGGATTTATTAAATCATTATTTTTACGTTTTTGCAAAATCTATGAAATCGTCTGTTAAAAGCAGCCATAAACGATTCCAAATCGACTAAGATGTATTTTATTAATAGTTCACTGTACATGTTGTTATTGAAGAATACACTTCTATGAATTAAGAATGAAGCGTTGCCAATACACCTGTGATAGAGAAACTGGACTCATTCCAATATCTAACAAAAGAATACGGCATGTAGTTATATAACAAACATTATCTAGCAGTAATTGCGTTTAAATCGTACCATTCAATCAAGGATTATTTGGCAACGGGATTATAACGCGGGAAAACTGCGACAACCATAATATTAAGGTGAGATAATGATTTACTCAAGAATGGTATGGATCTATAGAGTCTAGCGCGGCACTATCAGAACTGTGGCATTTTAAATTAACTTTTTCTTACGAACCGAATTTAGATAGTGTGCCAGCATTAGATGCTCGAAAAAGCCTACTTACTGTCCATGTGTTTTGCGCAGTTTTAGAAATTCAATTTCTGAACTTTGTGAGTCCGATTTCCAGGGTTGGTTGTGTCATCGTCCTAAATGTTTATTAGTTGGCGCTAAAAACAATAATGTAAGTAAGCCAATTTAAAATATAAAAGAAATTAAACGGAACGGGGAATTTGTCGTCAATGGTAGTTTTTCAATTAGTTTGAGTATGAATTACACTAAATGACACACACAATTTAACATTTGTTTTCACATCATTCATTCGGAATTAAAAGCTATTTGTGAAGACAATGACACTGCAGATTTGACAATTTGACAATCAATACAAATGCGACTCTCTGAACCTCTAACTTACCAACTTGCATGTATGGCAGTGGTCCGTCTGAATCTGTTTCGATTTTTGAATCGTGAATGTTTCTAGAGCTAATCTTTTTCACGAGGTCACATTCGGTATGTGAAAAGTGTTCGTTAAGTTGACTAGAGTGGGATATACGAATATTTTCACAGACGGCATGGATATACAAGTTTAACTGATTAAGCCCATGTTGGGTACAGTTAATTGTATTTCTCTCTTTTGTAGCCCAGGCACATAGAATCACCGCTGCTACAAAAAGGACATAGTAAGGATAAAGTGTGTCAACGACATTTTTGAAGGAAGAGGTCCCTGGTTGAAACATATCCAAAGGAAAACAGAAAACATAATTGCATAGACAACCGTTTGAAGTTAACAAGGCGGTGTGATATGAAAGGAAATATGGAACGTACTGTGACCATAAGCATGCGGTGTACCTTGGTACTTGCCATTATGATATGCGCCTTTATGGTTGGCCTGATTACTGTTGGGGTAAACGTAAGTATTACGTCAATTGTAACTGCTCGGGTATTTCCGGAACATGGGACATACGCCTCGTTTCTAAGCGTATGGTTATAAATTTCTGGTTATGTTTTCCGGCTTATAACGCGTTCCACTTTGGTTAGATTAATGTGTATGGAAGTGAACATCATTTTATATGATTAGTTTCTGGTCTGTCACTTTAACACTCACCATTGAAGATGAAATTCCAAAAGTTTCAAAGTTCATAAAGAAACTTTCATAACATTTGATGATTGCATTGATGTTTCACTTGACAGCTTCATTTGACAACAAAAGTACATGATGAAAGTAGTCCGGGAATAAGCAACATGGCTGCTTCCTTATTATGACAGATGTGTTCTAATTGGACTAATCCTATGAGTTTCGATTTGGTCCAGTTCACCTGGGAAACTTATTGAGCATTTGAGTATATCATTTTGGACAACTCTTCAAACTTCATGGGAGTCATAACGCCGGGATGTTGAGTTATCATTTCAAAAGGACTACATTAACCCTTTCCCAAACAATAACGACATTTGACCACGTTGTTGCAGACGACATTAGAAAACATTGTGGGAAAAGGAGAAATTGCTCGTAACGAGCAATTTTTCCTTTCCCACAATGTTCTCTGCCATATTAGAAGATTATTTTCCAATTTCATCACAATTTGAAATGTAGTATGCAAACTCCTTCTATTTGGGACAGTCGAAAATTTGTTGTTTGGGAAAGGGTTAAGCCTTCAACACACACACACTGCCTTTCGTGGTAGTTTTAGTATTGTAAATTTGAAAAATATCATTGTTGATTTGGGGAAGGTCGATCACACTACTCGTTTGTTTTCTTTCAACCCTCTATATGGGGTGTTGAGAACTAAGATTCTTATCAATTCTTGTTTTCAGTTATTTTTGATACGAACCGAAATAACCCTTAGAATGCTGGATAATTTTCAGCTTTCTTATGTCTTCTTTAAGTCTTTTGAGTCTGTGTACAGAAGATCATTCTTTTTTATATAACATCTTTTTTTTACCCATACTCTTTTGAGATCTATGCAAATGAACTTAGCATGGTCTGAAGCAATCAAATCTGTTATATATTTCAGCATCTTGCTGACTCACGTAGTTTTGAAGGTACGTATTTTTGATCGCAAAGTTGTTATAACATAAAAGAATTTCTGTTAAAAACGACGCTTCTCTTACCATATATATATCATCATAGAGGGTTAGAGTATGAATCAGATCGTCAGCAAAACGACTTATGTATAGTGACACTTGTTTGAAAGGAAATGTGTCTGTTTCATTGTTTGTTGTAATGTTTTGATTGTCACGTTGTAAAACAGAAGATTGCGTCTCAATAAAAGTAAAGCATCCGTCCCAATCCAGTTGTAGAAGTATTCTTTTACAAGCTGATGTCTATGTCAGTGTTTGAAATAATGTCGGTTTTAACTGAAACCATATATAATTGAGGAAGCTGAAACCATAAAAAAGAGGACTCATTCACTCGAAAAAAGAACAATGGCAGATGATCCCAATCATTCGACTTTTTCCGGGTTGTTTGCATGTGTTATCTTAATTTATGTTAATATGAAAGGGCGGCTAAAGAATGTTATCCTTGATAATTATGTAGATTTTGCTCCTATATTAAAAAAAAACAAGTAACGTTAGATTTAACTTATGCCTCTTTTGTCCACTTTTCCTAAAAGTGACATGTGATAAAAATGCTTTTTATTTCTTTCTTTCAGCGCGGATAGAGAAGATTGAAAGCGGTCTTATAGGTAAAGAGATGCATGTATCTTACATTTTAGTCCAATATCAAGCCAAGTTTTACATTTAAGGGTTTCAACCCCACACCCTACCAAGTTTGCTTTTGCGCAACTGCTTTTGACATTAAGTAAGATCATTGCGCCTAAGGTTTCTGATAATAATCATCCGCAGTTGAGCTTCAGAAATCAACTTCCACCGATCTTTAGTCATAAAAGATGTTCGAGGCTGACTAAGACAGTAAATTGATAATACAGAATCGATGGATATAAAATCCCTCCCAACACAAAGGATTTAGCTAACTATTACACTAACTTTTTTTCAGCGCATGACTCGTTTAAAAAAAAACCTGTATAATTGCATGTGACGCCTGTTCCATAGTTCAGATGATACCGTTGTTGATACAATTACAGACAGCTTGAATCATCCAAGTTACCTCCTACATTGACCTTTGAATATTTCTACATGTACTTTTGTTTTATCAATTACAGCATTTCAAGCCCATACCCTGTCCGACACGTTACCAAGTTTTGCTGAAGTCCTGGTGTATACAAGTGTGGTCATGAACGATGGTAACGGTTACAACAGCGCGACGGGGGTGTTTACTGCTCCGACGGACGGACTATATTTCTTCTCGGTTACCGTGTGCCTACTTTCTCAAGTCAGTTTTATGTTGGTATATATGCGGCAGGAAGGGACAACTACTTTTACTTCTATCCCAGGAATACGGAAAGTTGTTATACTGCTACGATGATAAATACAATGACACAGGGCACAACTGCCTTTGTCCGATATTTCGCATCCGGAATAAGGTACTTTTCAGACGGACAGTTGAATTCATTTTCTGGGTTTCTCGTTAGGGCTATATAGTGAGCTGAACGGCTTAAATGAAAGGGCGGCTTGACACACAGAGAGATATAAAATAAAACAATAGATCATATTTCTATTCTTTACATCGTATTATATGTTAACGTTTTGCAAAGATTTACTAATTGCGTGTATTTCCCAGACATTTCACAATATTTGTGACAGAGTTCGGAAACGGGATAAACTCTACTTCACCCACGAGACTCTCCTTATACATAATTTCTCTATTGTGAGTAATTTAACAATGTCTTAAGCAGTATTGACGAAGAAAAATCACAGCACAATAGTTCTATGTGTTGACAGAGTCCCAAAGCTTGTTGGAGAAAATGGCGAATAACAACCGAAGTGTTCGCTGATTGGTCAGTTCCAGCTGTCAATCAAAGTCTGTCGTAAGGTCAATTGAAATACAGTATTGTCTTCATATCTTATTAAAGCTGCCTGCATTTATTTTCGTCGATATTTAGAATTAAAAAATATTGTCCTTTCCCCCCATAATATTATGCCATGTTAATATATATTAATAACATTCTTATTAATCTTAACCCATTACCAAACAATGACGACATTTAACCACTTTCTTGCATACAACTCTGGAAAATATATTGTGGGAAAGGGAGAGCAAAGAGCAATTTATCCTTTTCCCACAAGGTTTTCTTCTCTATCTGAAGTTATTTTTTATAATTTCATCACTTTTTTAAATGTCGTCTGCAAACTCTTTCAATTTGGGACAGTCGAAATTTGTCGTTTGGGAAACGGTTAAAAGACATATCTAATTAGTTATCTTTTGTAATTTGCCATACATATTTTACCTTTTCCTTAGTACTATGTCAATATTGAAAAAAAAACATCATAAGGTACATCTAAGGTTATGATTAAATTGATAGATTTATATAAAAAGAAAAGGGTATCAAGCGTAAATAATAATAGGAGAAATGTGCTTCATTGTAAGGAGTTTCTTCTTCTATCACAATGATTTCCCAAACTTTTATCAATGACAGGCTTCAGGTTTATTTGTTTAATCATTGTTGGTAGACATTTAAACAAAATGAACACTGGTACAGTTTCCATGACCATTTACATTGTGTAGGCTTTTTTTGTATATGAGATTATAAAAATAATCCAATTTGTAAACTTGAACTGACGACAACTGCAATGTATTACAAATGAGATACAGAAATTGTTTGTATTGAACACCTTTTTCTTCTTCCTCCTTAATAGATTCTAGCTTCTGCTGCAAGAGTATTATCATGTGTTTGTTTGACATCGGTTTCCAAATTCAATATCATTAAACAAGCAGTTTTCAATACATACTTTGTGTTGGCAAAAATTGAAACAATTACAGACAACTTTCATAAAAGTTTAGACACTTAATTTCTATATATGGGTTTGCAGGTGAGATTCTTCTGTTGCATATTTCTTATCCATTTGATCCTATTGAAATAAGATAATTTTCCAAATTGAACACCCGCACAAAATTAATATTATGGAAGAAGTCAAAGTGATAAACGGTAAAGATAAGTATCAAAAGTGCCTGTCTAACGCTCCTCCAACATATGTTGACTAAGATCTGATTGTCTTTCATCATGAGTCGTTTCAGATTAATTTCTTCTACTTTTGAAAGATTCATCCACAAAACTATGTTTAAACTTATTGACAGCTATTCCCTCGGCAATTGTTTTCATTAGCCGAGTAACAGGCTCTTTCTAATGTCAGTTTGAATGACGAGATATGTTTGCACGTATCATAAAAAAAATTCTATTCTATTCTTTTTAAGTTTTGTTTAATGTTTTGTTTAAGAAGACAAATCAATTTTTTTGCGGGCGACTTTGAGGCTTGCATCAATTTTTTCTTGTAAGTTTATGTGACGCCACGGCCATAGCCTGGATGATCATGCTGTAGGTATCTAGTATGTATCTAAGAAAATTACAGCTTTGTAAAAACCGGAAATGTAATAAAACAGGAAATGTGATAATGCAAGTGTATTGCGTATCTACATACAGTAAACCTCGATCGAAAATGCTTTTAAGTATTGTGACGGTAATAGGGTTTATGTATAGATACGACTTCTACAGTCTCGCTGTAGAAGCCTGCTTTTATGGGTGGTTCGGTAGAGTGGTTGGCTTTCTTTCGAAGTTAAGCAACGTACTAAGTGGTTTGTACCTGTATGGGTGACCCTCGGTGGCTTGACTCCGAGAGGGACCCGATACACGTTACAGTATCTCATAGAACGAGCACGATTTCCGACAGGTTTTGAAAAAGATCGCTTAGATTTTCAATGTTAAGCGTAAACAATACAGTGAAATGATGAGTATGTACAACTTCCTCATTGGTCTTATTACATTCACAGATTTTTATTGCATTTCCAGTTGACTATATCAACCGGAATCGTAATGAAATATGAAATGTTATATATATTATTACATTTCCTGTTTTATTACATTTCCGGTTGTTACACAGCTTGAACCTTCCGAGTTATTCTCCTAATTGATCTCTGAACAGGTATATGTTTTATATAACGCTTCTTCCATAGTTCGAGAGATCCAGATGTAGATATACAGTTTGTATATAATACAATTAAAGCTTAGATCATCCAAGTTAGCTAAGTTACCTCCTACATTGACCTTTGAAGATTTATACATGTATTTTCGTTATATTGATTACAGCATTTCAAGTCCACACACTGTACGACACAACACCGAGTTTTGCTGAAGTCCTGGGGCCCATTTTACTAAACAACTTACGGAAAATGTTTGCGTAAGTCATAATTGATTAACATGGATAATAACTTCAATGAAAGTACAATATTGCAATGTGACACGTCATTGGAAGCATCTCGGATACTTTGCAATATTGCTTTGCCAAATATTGAAATAAAAGGACTTGTTGTTTTAGACTTACGCAAATCTTAAGCGTTAACTGTTTAGTAAAACGGGCCCCTGGTGTATACAAGCGTTGTCATGAACGAGGGTAACGGTTACAACAGCGTGACGGGTGTGTTTACTGCTCCGGTCGATGGACTATATTTTTTCTCGGTTACCGTGTGCCTACGAGCATTTGCAGCTCAGGTCTATGTTGGTATATTTGTAGCGGGTAGGGATAATTACGTTTACTTCTACCCTGCTCATGTGGAAAGTTGCCACACTGCCACAATGACGAATACAATGGCACAGGGCACAACTGCATTTGTCCGATATCCACATACTCAACAAGGTACTTTTCTAGCGGACATTAGAATTCATTGTCGGGGTTTCTCGTTAAGGCTATATAGTGGGATGGAGCAGAAAAGAAGGAAGGAGAGATAAAGCAAGAGTATGGAAGAAGGAGATAATTGCGAGAGAAAGAGCGAGAGAGAAAAAGAGGGAAACATTGGGGAGAGAATGATATGAGGGAGAGAGGAAAAGAGAGCGAGTGTAAGAGAGAGGGGAGAGCAGGAAGGTGACAGAGAGGGGAGGTTTAAGAAAAAGGGAGGGCGAATGGCGAAAGGGGTGGTATAAACAGAGTAAAATGGCGGGTCTTTGGTAGGTACTTAGAGAGGAAGAGAGGTATAGGCAGACACACATACAGAGACATGTACAGCTCTTTGTAATCGTACGGTAATATCCATTCATTCGTCGATTTGACTGGTAAGAATCCCTCAAGAAGACGTTAAATCATTTATTGTCAATAAAGAAGACATGGTAAGAATCAATCATGAAGATATGGAAAAAAATCCACCAAGAACATATGGTAAGAATCCATTAAGAAAATATGGAAAGAGTCAATCATAGAGATATGGAAATAATCCATCAAGAAGATATGATAAAAATCAATCAAGAAGATATGGAAAAAATCCACAAAGAAGATATGGTAAGAATCCATCATAGAAGATATGGTAAGAATCCATCAAGAAGATATGGTAAGAATCCACCAAGAAGACGTTATTTTACAATCTCTCAGCATTGCATTTGCTCACCATTATATGCTGCATTATATTACGACTATTGAAACTAGCTAATAACAAGGGAATTGGATGATGATCAGCTAATTCTCTTACTGCAATATCTATAATAATGATTAGGTGAATGTATTTCGGATTACCACCGCTTTCAACAGTATTTCAGTTATATAGTATCAGTCAATTCTGGTGTTTCCTCACTGACTATGTCGTCTGAAAGAACCTAGCTGAAACAGACAGTCTTGATTTAAGCGACCACTCTTAAACAGCTCGGAAAAGGTTTTTTAGTCTGAGGCTATCTTAATACAGGACGCGAGCCATTCAGAAAGGTCCTAATGGAGCGTTCTGAATGTCTTGCGTCCTGTATTAAGCCGCTAGTAGGCTTATTCATCACGACCAAGTCTGTCTTGAGAACAAAAACTGAAGGATTTCTTTAAAAAAACAACATAGTCCTCAGTAGATACTCACGCTTAAACTCCTCAGAGTGATGTCCCCTTCCAACTCTTCATCGATCACTGCCACCACATGATTTCCATCCAGATCTGGATGGACTTTGAATGATATTTTAATTTCCATTTTTTACCGGATATAGAACTTGATTTAGCAATAGTGTACTCTTGTGTTGGTTTGTGACCAGTTGAACTTAAACATATTTTCTTTACAAATAAAACACAAACGAATGATTTCTTTGGGTGTCGCCGCCATCTTTAAATGCCGTTTTCGTTTCTAGGCAGATGGTCATGTGACATTGGTGGTGGCAGTGATGAATAAAAAAAAGGGAGATCACTGTGAGGCGTTTGAATCAAGCCTTGTACGTTTCCGGGGTTAGCCGAGTGTAGACATCCTTGTGATATACCATACGGCTGGAATATAAAACATCAGGGTGTTAGTATGTAGTACTCTGTTAAACGTTCTTAACCCTTTCCCAAACAATAACATTTGACCAATTTGTTGTAGACGACATTAGAAAACATTGCTAAAAAAGCATGAGCAATTTTTCCTTTTCCTTTTTCTGCCCTATCAGAAGATTATTTTCCAATTTCATCACCATCATTTGAAATGTTGTCTGCAAAACTCTTTCAATTCGGGACAGTCGAAAATTTGTTGTTTGGGAAAGGGTTAGCGCAAATGAATAAAATGACATAATAGGAGATCATTTTGTATAAAACAATAATTTGTTTATATATCTTAAGCGAAATCGCTGCGCATAATATGTGTTTGTGTTAATTAACATCAGATTATACCGACAACATGCTGGAACAAACCCTGCATACAATGAATATTGCCCGATGGGCATTGTATCATATACTTACATATCCATGTCAGTGATTCACGATATATAAAAATAGCCTAGCATTTTGGTACAAGGCATGTCTACCAATATCATGTTACATAGTGTTAAAAGCATACTAGCATACTAAAACTGTAAAACTGGGTAAAATGAGTTATGAATTATGATAGAATATGTTGAAACATAGCGAAAAATCACAGGATCCTGACAATATAACGCCTGCATTATTTATTATCTATTTTTCAAAGTGCAATTTTCATAAATTTGGTGCCTACCAATATAACTTCATTGTTTACATTCAAGTTGCATCTAAAGTAGCAAGGAGCGCTCTGGTTAATGAGTGGCGAACACCTTGGTAGAAGAATCACGAGAAACACATAAAAATACTGTCATTTATCCAATATTAACAATGTGAATATTCAAAATGGAGAATTTCTTGGGGTTTATTGGTTCCGAACGTTTCTCGGCTGACCTTGTTTTATCGCTAATTGTAAACACACCTTATATTATTCACTCTATTAAAAGCATCATGTGCACGTTTTACAGTCTCAATCCCACTGTAAAAGGGAATTAAAAGTACTTTTCGGTTAATTTTCAATTATTCTAGAACTTTCAAATTCAAGTGGAAATGAGCGCAAGTATGGCTTTCAGCGCCATAGCGCTCTTAATGTTCAATGTGTATTCAAAGACATTCGTACAATCAGGCATCAAAACGATGCTCTACTTTACGATTCAATGTACACGACTACCTAACATTAAATTCAGGTTTGGTGCCTTAACATTGTCGCAATTAATTTTTTTGTAAATGAAATTTCGGCTTCCACTTAAAGGGTCCGTCTAGGGCACCGCTCTCACCTACGTTACCGGTTCGCGCGTATACCCACGGCTAACAAATTTCGATGGAAGAATGTGCGGGTTCGAATTAATGTTGTCATTGTAAGAGACATGAAATTCGGGATATAGTATAGGTTTTGCTTGTCTTGTTTATTAACGCGCTTTTTAGTTATATAAGGAAGAAGAATATCTAATTACATAATTCTGGAATGGTCCTTAGATCTGCCATTGCTGTGGCCAAGTTCAAACTGCTCTATTCCAAGCACATCTATAAAGAATTAAACGTGTGATAGAAAGTTTTATCAAAAGGGTTTGACAATCAAACGTGTATACACAACCTCCATTTTTATAGATTTGGAAGAAACAAAATGGGATAGATGGATGACAAAAACAGAGACACAAGGAAGTGAGAACAGGGAGGGAGGGAGGGAGGGAGGGAGGGAGGGAGGGAGGGAGGGAGGGAGGGAGAGGGAGGGAGGGAGAGAGAGGGAGGGAGGGAGAGAGAGAGAGAGAGAGAGAGAGAGAGAGAGAGAGAG
>OX401408.1:4213418-4275918 GCA_947846245.1 Cerastoderma edule
GTCTCAGATTTTGTCATCCGTCTATCCCATTTTGTTTCTTCCAAATCTATAAAAATGGAGGTTGTGTATACACGTTTGATTGTCAAACCCTTTTGATAGAACTTTCTATCACACGTTTAATTCTTTATAGATGTGCTTGGAATAGAGAAGTTTGAACTTGGCCACAGCAATGGCGGATCCAAGGACCATTCCAGAATTATGTAATTAGATATTCTTCTTCCTTATATAACTAAAAAGCGCGTTAATAAACAAGACAAGCAAAACCTATACTATATCCCGTATCTTACAATCACAACATTGATTCGAACCCGCACATTCTTCCATCGAAATTTGTTAGCCGTGGGTATACGCGCGAACCGGTAAAGTAGGTGAGAGCGGTGCCCTAGACGGACCCTTTAAGTGGAAGCCGAAATTTCATTTACAAACAAATTAATTGCTACATTTGCGACAATGTTAAGGCACCAAACCTGAATTTAATGTTAGGTAGTCGTGTACATTGAATCGTAAAGTAGAGCATCGTTTTGATGCCTGATTGTACGAATGTCTTTGAATACACATTGAACATTAAGAGCGCTATGGCGCTGAAAGCCATACTTGCGCTCATTTCCACTTGAATTTGAAAGTTCTAGAATAATTATCCGAAAAGTACTTTTAATTTCCTTTTACAGTGGGATTGAGACTGTAAAACGTGCACATGATGCTTTTAATAGAGTGAATACTATAAGGTGTGTTTACAATTAGCGATAAAACAAGGTCAGCCGAGAAACGTTCGGAACCAATAAACCCCAAGAAATTCTCCATTTTGAATATTCACATTGTTAATATTGGATAAATGACAGTATTTTTATGTGTTTCTCGTGATTCTTCTACCAAGGTGTTCGCCACTCATTAACCAGAGCGCTCCTTGCTACTTTAGATGTAACTTGAATGTAAACAATGAAGTTAAATTGGTAGGCACCAAATTTATGAAAATTGCACTTTGAAAAATAGATAATAAATAATGCAGGCGTTATATTATCAGGATCCTGTGATTTTTCGCTATGTTTCAACATATTCCATCATAATTCATAACTCATATTACCCAGTTTTACAGTTTTTCTGAGTGCTAGTATGCTTTTAACACTATTTAACATGATATTGGTAGACATGCCTTGTACCAAAATGCTAGGCTATTTTTATATATCGTGAATCACTGACATGGATATGTAAGTATATGATACAATGCCCATCGGGCAATATTCATTGTATGCAGGGTTTGTTCCAGCATGTTGTCGGTATAATCTGATGTTAATTAACACAGGAACATATTATGCGCAGCGATTTCGCTTAAGATATATAAACAATTATTGTTTTATACAAAATGATCTCCTATTATGTCATTTTATTCATTTGCGTTAACCCTTTCCCAAACACGAAATTTTCGACTGTCCCGAATTGAAAGAGTTTTGCAGACAACATTTTAAATGATGGTGATGAAATTGGAAAATAATCTTCTGATAGGGCAGAAAAAGGAAAAGGAAAAATTGCTCATGCTTTTTTAGCAATGTTTTCTAATGTCGTCAACAACAAATTGGTCAAATGTTATTGTTTGGGAAAGGGTTAAGAACGTTTAACGGAGTACTACATACTACCACCCTGATGTTTTATATTCCAGCCGTATGGCATATCACAAGGATGTCTACACTCGGCTAACCCCGGAAACGTACAAGGCTTGATTCAAACGCCTCACAGTGATCTCTCTTTTTTTTATTCATCACTGCCACCACCAATGTCACATGACCATCTGCCTAGAAACGAAAACGGCATTTAAAGATGGCGGCGACACCCAAAGAAATTATTCGTTTGTGTTTTATTTGTAAAGAAAATATGTTTAAGTTCAACTGGTCACAAACCAACACAAGAAGACACTATAACTAAAGCAAGTTCTATATCCGGTAAAAAAATGGAAATTAAAATATCATTCAAAGTCCATCCAGATCTGGATGGAAATCATGTGGTGGCAGTGATAGATGAAGAGTTGGTAGGGGACATCACTCTGAGGAGTTTAAGCGTGAGTATCTACTGAGGACTATGTTGTTTTTTTTAAAGCAATCCTTCAGTTTTTGTTCTCAAGACAGACTTGGTCGTGATGAATAAGCCTACTAGCGGCGTAATACAGGACGCAAGACATTCAGAACGCTCCATTAGGACCTTTCTGAATGGCTCGCGTCCTGTATTAAGATAGCCTCAGACTAAAAAAACTTTTCCGAGCTGTTTAAGAGTGGTCGCTTAAATCAAGACTGTCTGTTTCAGCTAGGTTCTTTCAGACGACATAGTCAGTGGTTTTGAAAGTTTCCGTTACTGACGAGGAAACACCAGAATTGACTGATACTATATAACTGAAATACTGTTGAAAGCGGTGTTAATCCGAAATACATTCACCTAATCATTATTATAGATATTGCAGTAAGAGAATTAGCTGATCATCATCCAATTCCCTTGTTATTAGCTAGTTTCAATAGTCGTAATATAATGCAGCATATAATGGTGAGCAAATGCAATGCTGGGAGATTGTAAAATAACGTCTTCTTGGTGGATTCTTACCATATCTCTATGATTGACTCTTTCCATATTTTCTTAATGGATTTTTTTCCATATCTTCATGATTGATTCTTAACATGTCTTCTTTATTGACAATAAATGATTTAACGTCTTATTGAGGGATTCTTACCAGTCAAATCGACGAATGAATGGATATTAACCGTACGATTACAAAGAGCTGTACATGTCTCTGTATGTGTGTCTGCATATACCTCTCTTCCTCTCTAAGACCTACCAAAGACCCGCCATCCTCTATTTTACTCTGTTTATACCACCCCTTTCGCCATTCGCCCTCCCTTTTTCTCAAACCTCCCCTCTCTGTCACCTTCCTGCTCTCCCCTCTCTCTCACACTCGTTCTCTTTTCCTCTCTCCCTCATCTCATTCTCTCCCCAATGTTTCCCTCTTTTTCTCTCTCGCTCTTTCTCTCGCAATTATCTCATTCTTCCATACTCTTGCTTTATCTCTCCTTCCTTCTTTTCTGCTCCATCCCACTATATAGCCTTAACGAGAAACTCCGAAAATGAATTCTAATGTCCGCTAGAAAAGTACCTTGTTGAGTATGTGAAATATCGGACAAATGCAGTTGTGCCCTGTGCCATTGTATTCGTCATTGTGGCAGTGTGGCAACTTTCCACATGAGCAGGGTAGAAGTAAAAGTAATTATCCCTACCCGCTATAAATATACGAACATAAACCTGAGCTGCAAATGCCCGTAGGCACACGGTAACCGAGGAGAAATATAGTCCATCGACCGGAGCAGTAAACACACCCGTCACGCTGTTGTAACCGTTACCATCGTTCATGACAACGCTTGTATACACCAGGGGCCCGTTTTACTAAACAGTTAACGCTTAAGATTTGCGTAAGTCTAAAACAACAAGTCCTTTTATTTCAATATTTGGCAAAGCGATATTGCAAAGTATCCGAGATGCTTCCAATGACGTGTCACATTGCAATATTGTACTTTCATTGAAGTTATTATCCATGTTAATCAATTATGACTTACGCAAACATTTTACGTAAGTTGTTTAGTAAAATGGGCCCCAGGACTTCAGCAAAACTCGGTGTTGTGTCGTACAGTGTGTGGACTTGAAATGCTGTAATCAATATAACGAAAATACATGTATAAATCTTCAAAGGTCAATGTAGGAGGTAACTTAGCTAACTTGGATGATTTAAGCTTTAATTGTATTATATACAAACTGTATATCTACATCTGGATCTCTCGAACTATGGAAGAAGCGTTATATAAAACATATACCTGTTCAGAGATCAATTAGGAGAATAACTCGGAAGGTTCAAGCTGTGTAACAACCGGAAATGTAATAAAACAGGAAATGTAATAATATATATAACATTTCATATTTTATTACGATTCCGGTTGATATGGTCAACTGGAAATGCAATGAAAATCTGTGAATGTAATAAAACCAATGAGGAAGTTGTACATACTCATCATTTCACTGTATTGTTTACGCTAAACATTGAAAATCTAAGCGATCTGTTTTCAAAACCTGTCGGAAATCGTGCTCGTTCTGTGAGATACTGTAACGTGTATCGGGTCCCTCTCGGAGTCAAGCCACCGAGGGTCACCCATACAGGTACAAACCACTTAGTACGTTGCTTAACTTCGAAAGAAAGCCAACCACTCTACCGAACCACCCATAAAAGCAGGCTTCTACAGCGAGACTGTAGAAGTAGTATCTATACATAAACCCTATTACCGTCACAATACTTAAAAGCATTTTCGATCGAGGTTTACTGTATGTAGATACGCAATACACTTGCATTATCACATTTCCTGTTTTATTACATTTCCGGTTTTTACAAAGCTGTAATTTTCTTAGATACATACTAGATACCTACAGCATGATCATCCAGGCTATGGCCGTGGCGTCACATAAACTTACAAGAAAAAATTGATGCAAGCCTCAAAGTCGCCCACAAAAAAAATTGATTTGTCTTCTTAAACAAAACATTAAACAAAACTTAAAAAGAATAGAATAGAATTTTTTTATGATACGTGCAAACATATCTCGTCATTCAAACTGACATTAGAAAGAGCCTGTTACTCGGCTAATGAAAACAATTGCCGAGGGAATAGCTGTCAAAAAGTTTAAACATAGTTTTGTGGCTGACTCTTTCAAAAGTAGAAGAAATTAATCTGAAACGACTCATGATGAAAGACAATCAGATCTAGTCAACATATGTTGGAGGAGCGTTAGACAGGCACTTTTGATACTTATCTTTACCGTTTATCACTTTGACTTCTTCCATAATATTAATTTTGTGCGGGTGTTCAATTTGGAAAATTATCTTATTTCAATAGGATCAAATGGGTTAAGAAATATGCAACAGAAGAATCTCACCTGCAAACCCATATATAGAAATTAAGTGTCTTAACTTTTATGAAAGTTGTCTGTAATTGTTTCAATTTTTGCCAACACAAAGTATGTATTGAAAACTGCTTGTTTAATGATATTGAATTTGGAAACCGATGTCAAACAAACACATGATAATACTCTTGCAGCAGAAGCTAGAATCTATTAAGAAGGAAGAAGAAAAATGTGTTCAATACAAACAATTTCTGTATCTCATTTGTAATACATTGCAGTTGTCGTCAGTTCAAGTTTACAAATTGGATTATTTTTATAATCTCATATACAAAAAAAGCCTACACAATGTAAATGGTCATGGAAACTGTACCAGTGTTCATTTTGTTTAAATGTCTACCAACAATGATTAAACAAATAAACCTGAAGCCTGTCATTTAGATAAAAGTTTGGGAAATCATTGTGATAGAAGAAGAAACTCCTTACAATGAAGCACATTTCTCCCATTATTATTTACGCTTGATACCCTTTTCTTTTTATATAAATCTATCAATTTAATCATAACCTTAGATGTACCTTATGATGTTTTTTTTCAATATTGACATAGTACTAAGGAAAAGGTAAAATATGTATGGCAAATTACAAAAGATAACTAATTAGATATGTCTTTTAACCGTTTCCCAAACGACAAATTTCGACTGTCCCAAATTGAAAGAGTTTGCAGACGACATTTAAAAAAGTGATGAAATTATAAAAAATAACTTCAGATAGAGAAGAAAACCTTGTGGGAAAAGGATAAATTGCTCTTAGCGAGCAATTTCTCCCTTTCCCACAATATATTTTCCAGAGTTGTATGCAAGAAAGTGGTTAAATGTCGTCATTGTTTGGTAATGGGTTAAGATTAATAAGAATGTTATTAATATATATTAACATGGCATAATATTATGGGGGGAAAGGACAATAATTTTTAATTCTAAATATCGACGAAAATAAATGCAGGCAGCTTTAATAAGATATGAAGACAATATTTCAATTGACCTTACGACAGACTTTGATTGACAGCTGGAACTGACCAATCAGCGAACACTTCGGTTGTTATTCGCCATTTTCTCAAACAAGCTTTGGGACTCTGTCAACACATAGAACTATTGTGCTGTGATTTTTCTTCGTCAATACTGCTTAAGACATTGTTAAATTACTCACAATAGAGAAATTATGTATAAGGAGAGTATCGTGGGTGAAGTAGAGTTTATCCCTTTTCCGAACTCTGTCACAAATATTGTGAAATGTCTGGGAAATACACGCAATTAGTAAATCTTTGCAAAACGTTAACATATAATACGATGTAAAGAATAGAAATATGATCTATTGTTTTATTTTATATCTCTCTGTGTGTCAAGCCCTTTCATTTAAGCCGTTCAGCTCACTATATAGCCCTAACGAGAAACCCAGAAAATGAATTCAACTGTCCGTCTGAAAAGTACCTTATTCCGGATGCGAAATATCGGACAAAGGCAGTTGTGCCCCGTGTCATTGTATTTATCATCGTAGCAGTATAACAACTTTCCGTATTCCTGGGATAGAAGTAAAAGTAATTGTCCCTTCCTGCCGCATATATACCAACATAAAACTGACTTGGAGAAAGTAGGCAAACGGTAACCGAGAAGAAATATAGTCCGTCCGTCGGAGCAGTAAACACCCCCGTCGCGCTGTTGTAACCGTTACCATCGTTCATGACCACACTTGTATACACCAGGACTTCAGCAAAACTTGGTAACGTGTCGGAGAGGGTATGGGCTTGAAATGCTGTAATTGATAAAACAAAAGTACATGTAGAAATATTCAAAGGTCAATGTAGGAGGTAACTTGGATGATTCAAGCTGTAATTGTATCAACAACGGTATCATCTGAACTATGGAACAGGCGTCACATGCAATTATATACGAGTCATGCGCTGAAAAAAGTTAGTGTAATAGTTAGCTAAATCCTTTGTGTTGGGAGGGATTTTATATCCATCGATTCTGTATTATCAATTTACTGTCTTAGTCAGCCTCGAACATCTTTTATGACTAAAGATCGGTGGAAGTTGATTTCTGAAGCTCAACTGCGGATGATTATTATCAGAAACCTTAGGCGCAATGATCTTACTTAATGTCAAAAGCAGTTGCGCAAAAGCAAACTTGGTAGGGTGTGGGGTTGAAACCCTTAAATGTAAAACTTGGCTTGATATTGGACTAAAATGTAAGATACATGCATCTCTTTACCTATAAGACCGCTTTCAATCTTCTCTATCCGCGCTGAAAGAAAGAAATAAAAAGCATTTTTATCACATGTCACTTAAAGGAAAAGTGGACAAAAGAGGCATAAGTTAAATCTAACGTTACTTGTTTTTTTTAATATAGGAGCAAAATCTACATAATTATCAAGGATAACATTCTTTAGCTGCCCTCTCATATTAACATAAATTAAGATAACACATGCAAACAACCCGGAAGAAGTTGAATGATTGGGATCATCTGCCATTGTTCTTTTTTCGAGTAAATGAGTCCTCTTTTTTATGGTTTCAGCTTCCTCAATTATATATGGTTTCAGTTAAAACCGACATTATTTCAAACACTGACATAGACATCAGCTTGTAAAAGAATACTTCTACAACTGGATTGGGACGGAGGCTTTACGTTTATTGAGACGCATTCTTCTGTTTTACAACGTGACAATCAAAACATTACAACAAACAATGAAACAGACACATTGCTTTCAAACAAGTGTCACTATACATAAGTCGTTTTGCTGACGATCTGATTCATACTCTATCCCTCTATGATGGTATATATATGGTAAGAGAAGCGTCGTTTTTAACAGAAATTCTTTTATGTTATAACAACTTTGCGATCAAAAATACGTACCTTCAAAACTACCTGAGTCAGCAAGATGCTGAAATATATAACAGATTGTATTGCTTCAAACCATGCTAAGTTCATTTGCATAGATCTCAAAAGAGAGGTCGTTCAAATCCTGAGAGGGATATGGATTTTCATGAGAGGCAGTCTCCCGACTGACTTACGGAATGCCGATGGTTCTACCCACCTTGACCAGCCCTTATGGACAGTTGAGTATGGGGTCTTCCTCCATCATTAAGAGTCGGGCATCGCTACATAACTGAAATAATGTTGATGTGATGTAAAACCCATATGAAAAAAAGAGAGGTCGTGCGTATGGGTAAAAAAATGATGTTATATAAAAAAGAATGATCTTCTGTACACAGACTTAAAAGAATTAAAGAAGACATAAGAAAACTGAAAATTATCCAGCATTCTAAGGGTTATTTCGGTTCGGTTCGTATTAAAAATAACTGAAAACAAAAATTGATAAGAATCTCAGTTCTCAACACCCCATATAGAGGGTTGAAAGAAAACAAACGAGTAGTATGATCGACCTTCCCCAAATCAACAATGATATTTTTCAAATTTACAATACTAAAACTACCACGAAAGGCAGTGGGTGTGTGTTGAAGGCTTAACCCTTTCCCAAACAACAAATTTTCGACTGTCCCAAATAGAAGGAGTTTGCATACTACATTTCAAATTGTGATGAAATTGGAAAATAATCTTCTAATATGGCAGAGAACATTGTGGGAAAGGAAAAATTGCTCGTTACGAGCAATTTCTCCTTTTCCCACAATGTTTTCTAATGTCGTCTGCAACAACGTGGTCAAATGTCGTTATTGTTTGGGAAAGGGTTAATGTAGTCCTTTTGAAATGATAACTCAACATCCCGGCGTTATGACTCCCATGAAGTTTGAAGAGTTGTCCAAAATGATATATTCAAATGCTCAATAAGTTTCCCAGGTGAACTGGACCAAATCGAAACTCATAGGATTAGTCCAATTAGAACACATCTGTCATAATAAGGAAGCAGCCATCTTGCTTATTCCCGGACTACTTTCATCATGTACTTTTGTTGTCAAATGAAGCTGTCAAGTGAAACATCAATGCAATCATCAAATGTTATGAAAGTTTCTTTATGAACTTTGAAACTTTTAGAATTTCATCTTCAATGGTGAGTGTTAAAGTGACAGACCAGAAACTAATCATATAAAATGATGTTCACTTCCATACACATTAATCTAACCAAAGTGGAACGCGTTATAAGCCGGAAAACATAACCAGAAATTTATAACCATACGCTTAGAAACGAGGCGTATGTCCCATGTTCCGGAAATACCCGAGCAGTTACAATTGACGTAATACTTACGTTTACCCCAACAGCAATCAAGCCAACCATAAAGGCGCATGTCATAATGGCAAGTACCAAGGTACACCGCATGCTTATGGTCACAGTACGTTCCATATTTCCTTTCATATCACACCGCCAACTTCCAACGGCTGTCTATGCAATTATGTCTTCTGTTTTCCTTTGGATATGTTTCAACCAGTGACCTCTTCCTTAAAAAATGTCATCAACACGCTTTATCCTTACTATGTCCTTTTTGTAGCAGCGGTGATTCTAGGTGCCTGGGTTACAAAAGAGAGAAATACAATTAACTGTACCCAAAATGGGCTTAATCAGTTAAACTTGTATATCCATGCCGTCTGAGAAAATATTCGTTTATCCCACTCTAGTCAACTTAACGAACACTTTTCACATACCGAATGGGACCTCGTGAAAAAGATTAGCTCTAGAAACATTCACGATTCAAAAATCGAAACAGATTCAGACGGACCACTGTCATACATGCAAATTGGTAAGTTAGAGGTTCAGAGAGTCGCATTTGTATTGATTGTCAAATTGTCAAAGCTGCAGTGTCATTGTCGTCACAAATAGCTTTTAATTTCGAATGAATTATGTGAAAACAAATGTTAAAATGTATGTGTCATTTAGTGTAATTCTTACTCAAACTAATTGAAAAACTACCATTGACGACAAATTCCCCGTTCCGTATAATTTCTTTTATATTTTAAATTGGCTTACTTACATTATTGTTTTTAGCGCCAACCAATAAACATTTAGGACGATGACACAACCAACCCTAGAAATCGGACTCACAAAATTCAGAAATTGAATTTCTAAAACTGCGCAAAACACATTATCAAAACAGAACAGAACATAGATTTATTTGACAAGTACAATACACAAAGTCATTTTACAATATTAACTATTTACAAATACAAAACGCTATCACGTGATTTAATGATTATATTTTTTGAATTTCGTGGAAAAAGCTTAATAGATAATTTAAGAAAAAAAAGAGTGAAAAAGAAATGTTAAGCTGCATCTGGACATGGACACTAAGTAGGATTTTTCGAGCATCTAATGCTGGCACACTATCTAAAAACGGTTCGTAAGAAAAAGTTAATTTAAAATGCCGCAGTTCTGATAGTGCCGCGCTAGACTCTATAGATCCATACCATTCTTGAGAAAATCTTTATCTCACCTTAATATTATGATTGTCGCCGTTTTCCCGCGTTATAATCCCGTTGCCAAATAATCCTTGATTGAATGGTACGATTTAAACGCAATTACTGCTAGATATAATGTTTGTTATATAACTACATTCCGTATTCTTGTGTTAGATATTGGAATTAGTCCAGTTTCTCTATCACAGGTGTATTGGCAACGCTTCATTCTTAATTCATAGAAGTGTATTCTTGTGGTTTGTAAAAATACAGCGACTGCTCTAATGGGTATTCAAATGTACACCATAACAAAATAAACCAATGTATTACTATATCTGCAACATAGATGCGTTATATTTCCATCACATAATCATGAAAGTGGATGGAAAGCGTATCAATTCTCTACTTTTTTGTAACTCTATCGATCTGTAATGTCATTCTATCCGCAGAGGACATTGTAATTTAAAAAGATCGAAACCTCAATCTGTTAGATACACTATAGTCGTTTTAATACAAATATACGTTATGATTCAACCAATCCTTCAATTAAGGTCTAAAAATTACTCTGCGTATATGTGTCTTTATTGGATTTCACACAAATACTTCCTATTGCGTCCAATGTGTAAGTTGATATGGTTTGAGTGAATAGGCCCTCGGTACTTTTTTTTTTTTTGAACAGAACAGAACTTTATTTAACCCAAGTATAACATATATACAATAAGGGTACTGTTAGGGAACTGTGGCCCATAACATTAAAGGGCGAAATGGATATCGGCTTTACGTTACGAATTGTGATATTAACGTTTTCTTGTCTTACTCGTAGAACTTAAGTAAATACAACCACACTTTAACACTTCATCGTGTAGAATAAAGGTTGCCAAAACTGACATGCTTCAAAGACAAAGACTTTAACCAACAATATAACTGATTAGATCGTATCGATTGAAAGAAAATGCATGCTACGTCCGTGATCTTAATCGACATATTCTTTTGTCGCGAATGGATAATGCTCGGGTTAACAAAGGTTTCCTGGAACATTTTTAATCTGGTTGGAGCTTTAAATCGCTTTTCTGGAACATTTTTAATAAAGGTTGCTTAAAGACTTAAATCAACAATATAACTGATTAAATCTTATCAATTGAAAGATGTTGCATGCTAAGTTCGTGACATTAATCGGAATATTTTTTGTCGCAGATTAATAATGCTCGGGTTAACAAAGCTTTTCTGGAACAATTTTAATCTGGTTGGAGCTTTAAATCTTTATAATTGATCATATTCTCAATACAAATGCCCGGCATCCCATTTCCTGTTCTTTTTCTTAATAGCCTAGTTCTCTTGTTATCCTTGTCACCCGTAGGATTTACTCCGTTTAAAACGAAATCACGAGCACATGGTATATGACCAGGCGCTTTACATATTGGTTTTTCGGTCGATGATATGGTATCACCAAAGCCAAAATGGCGCTCGTTTAATGTGAAATATCGTGCAAGTGTAAGCGGTCAAACGAGGTCAATCAGTAAAGGCGAGTACGCATCTCCAGTTGTGACATTACACGATTGTAAATAATGAAGTCAAATTGTGTGTTACAACATTCGTGAAAAAAATGCACTTTGGAACGTCGCTAATAAATAGTACAGGTGTTATATTATCATGATATTGTGGCGTTTTGCTCTTTTTTTACATATAATTTCATAACTTGAAACTTAGTTGCCCAATTTTGCAGATTTTGAGGACATCTGGCTTTACTGTCACACCCAATAAAAACCTATTTTTATGACTAATTAATTCGTTTCGGACCTCGATAAAACAGCTCGATATACCAGCCTTCGATTTAACAAAGTACACCGCGTGTCTTCCAATAAAGGATAAGATATTCATAATTAGATAGTTTGACATCACAGTGGCATTTTAAAAAGGCCGGACTTTGTCTTATATCAGCGTTTGCATTACTTGTTTTTGAATTGACGACTTGAACACCATCTAGGCAATCACTAACCTGACCCTTTAAGCCAGAATTGTATCTAAAAGCCTACGCCAACTGACATTTTGCATATTTACATGAATTTTCATCCTTCCATCTAGTGCAGAACTATAGATACCTTCGTGCGTGTTGCTTTTTAAGACAAAATGAGCCATGTTAATTCCTTATGATCATCATTGCTTATTTTGCTATCAATAAGGACATGTGACTTAGTATACCTTTATCGGGGAATCAGGGAGGTAAAGATAATGACTTGTACAAATTATGTCTATTTATTTGCCTTCAATTTGGACTAGTCACAACTGCCCTTTTTAGGGAGGGGGGAATTGTGGACCAACTGTGTCCTATTTTCATGAGCAAAATATATTGTTAAAGGCACATAAAAGGAGATTAATGCTATATCAAACTATATTATTTGGTAAACTTTTGGTCAGATTCAAACAGTTATCACCAAAAATCCCCATCAGCACAACTTAGTTTATTTTATCTTATTCACTCGGTACATACATTTGGGATATGAGGTACAAATACAAAGTCCAAAGTAAGTAATCAACCAGGCTACAAGCACCCATACATCCGCACACATAAACGAACAAACACACGCGCACCCCCCCCCCCCCCCCCCCCCCCCCCCCCCCCCCCCCCCCACACACACACACACAAATCCACATACTAACACCCCATCCACTCGTAGAGAATTATATAAAAAACAGAGGTTTTTGTCGGTTTAGTTCCAGGAAATCGCATTATTTGGTGAAAAAAAAAAAACGACTTTCTGGAAATAGACGGACAATTGTCTTATTAATCATAGTTATAAATCTGGACAGTAATCATGATTTTATGATATCTGCCCGGTGGTTTTTGTGAAATGCTTAAGGAGAATAGTGACAAATTTACAGACATTGAGTAGCGTTTCATCATTCCCATTCATCAGATCTTGAAAGTTGTAAGCATTAACATTATGTAAATATCTGTGTGGCAGTAATTGTCTACGGCATTTTGCAAAATACAAGCATTGAAAAAGATAATGAAATTTGTCACCAATATCACCAGAGTTACAAAGTGTACATATTCTATCATTCAAATCCACTCTTGACCATCGGAGCCTTTCTACAGGAAGATAATTGTTACACATTCTGAAGTTAATGGGGCTCTGTACATAGAATGAGGGTAGACTACTTAAAAAGTTTTCGTATTTATGTTCACTTTTGAACATACGATAATTTAAACATTTAGAGGAGTCTGGGATCTGACCATGCCACATTTGTGAATATTGATTTTTAAGACTATTTTCAACTTTCTTTAATAGCATGTCTTTAGATCCATTAAAATATTGATTGGTCCAAATGTAACTCAGACCACACTAATCTAATATAGACTTAACAAACAACAACCAATTATCAGGTCTATCAGATCTAACATATTCAGAAAAAATGAAATTGTATAGCACAAAAGACAGCTTATGTTGGTTATTAATAAGGTTATACCAAAATCCAATGATTCTTTTTTTAATTGCAATACAGAGAGGGTATCTTCCAAGATCACCGTACAACATAACATGAGGTGTACTACGTTTTACATTTAAAATGTGTTTCAAAAAATCAGTATGGACTTTTTCTATCAAATTCAAGTCAGAGAAACCCCAGACCTCACAACCGTATGTCAAAATAGGCAATATAGTAGAATCGAACAATTTTAATTGGCAATCAATAGGACTATCAAGATTTCTTATCTTTCTATATAGACCAAAGAGACTTTTTCTTGCTTGTTCAACAATATGCAACAACTTGAAAGCCAACAAGAAATAACCCAGATTAACCAGTTTAATTGTGTGATTTTTCACCCCTGACCTTGACAGTTGATACACAAATGGTTGAACCGACCAATCAGAAACGGAATTCTTTGAAGTATATGAAAATGGTTTGAAAGCTGATGATATCATGACAAATATGAAGCAAGGGTCTTTCTTACAAAGATTCATAACTTTACGTCTGCATTAACAAACTTGTCGTAACCCTAAAATTCATACTTTTAACATTGTTTTTAATGTGAAAGGAAAAAAAAGACACACGTTTAAAGGTACGATAAACATTTACAGGTAGTAACCGTGTACCGTTCATGTTTAAGTCAACGTTTGTGTAAGGATTTCTTTTCGTCTTTGTGTTTTGCGTTAACAAGGGAATCGTACGAAGCTTTGTCGAACAGGCCCTCGGGAAACACTTACCGGTAGACCCACAAACAACTCAAACAAATGATCGAAATCGATACACGTTTACTATATACCAGTGTGCAAAAACATGTTCCACGTGGATCAAACAACACACGACAAAAGAAATATCCGTATTACAAAGCAAGCAAACGTGAAATTTGAAGGGCTAAAATTATTGTGTTATATAACCCTGTTTTATAAATGAATCAGAAACATTCAAACTTATCTTTATTAGTTATTGTTTTAAACAATTCGTGTAGTAGAATGATGTTTTGATTGTTAGTAAAGTACACATTTATAATAATTTTTTTATTATGGTTTAGTATCTCTTTCTGGGTTAAACTGTTTCTCATTGCACGAGAAAAGATCGCATCGAGCACGACCTTTGGTCTCGCAAAATCATATTTTCTTGCACAATCGGAAGGAAATACAAACATCGAGAAAGATACTACACCATAATATTCGATCTATCATTACCGCTGGTATGGTTCGAATATCTTTTTGCTGACACTCAAGAGCCCTCGACTTGTACTGGAGAATTTAAGGAAAGTCGTCATATCGCTGGAAAACTGTTGATACGACGTTAAAGCCAACCCATAACAAAGGGAAATCAGACGGGATTGCGATCGTATTGAACCTTTTTTTAAAAAGGGATTGAAACACCAATACAAAAAGGGTTTAAAGCTTTTATTCTTTGTTAATGTTATCCGAAACCACGTTCAAATCGCACCGGGACGTAATTGTGTATTGGGTAACTTAAAAGTATCGTCACAATTTCGCCCCTTTTGTACTTGATCGATCGTGTACTAAGAATATGGAACAATTCGACATGTTGTGCCGTTACCCATTATATCATACGGACAACTATGACAAGTCAGGATTAAAGGTAACAACAAACGATGAAACATAGAAATTCGGTTAAATTATATTGTAGCGAGACAAAGAATCACGTTTTAACATTAAGAATTGCACTTTCAAACCGTAACACAAAATACACTTAATCAATCATATCAATAACTCTTTTTTCAAGCGAAAGGAATATGAGGTGCATAAAAAACTAAAACAAAATCTAAAAAATGCAGTAATAAAATCTAAAAAAAAGCAACATATACATGTACATAATTTAGACGTGTAAACCAGTGGAAATGAAAACATATTTCAAAATAAAAATACTCTCTCAGTTTCTTCTCTCGGTTTTCGCCTATTTTATATGTGTGTCTTCGTTTATTTCTCTTACTTCATTTTTCTTCATACTGTCTACATTGTTGTATATCTCAATGCAACATACTGATGTAGAGTTTGCCTCTTGGCACATACTTGTTTCCTACTCCATTACATCCCTTTCTCTTCTCTAATAGTCATTTTCGCCTTTGTATTTATCGTGTGACTGTTGTGTATCTATCTGTCTGTTTGCTTGTGTGTTTCTATATGTGTGTCTTTGTGTCTATGACTGACTATATGCCTGTTTTTCAATTCTTCTTCTGTTTATCATCTCTTTCTAATCTATCACCCTATTTGATGCTCTTCTTACTTTGTATACTACTTTCTCTCTCTCTCTCTCTCTCTCTCTCTCTCTCTCTCTCTCTCTCTCTCTCTCTCTCTCTGTCTCTCTCTCTCTCTCCCTCCCTCTCTCTCTCTCTCTCTCTCTCTCTCTCTCTCTCTCTCTCTCTCTCTCTCTCTCTCTCTCTCTCTCTCTCTCTCTCTCTCTCTCTCTCTCTCTCTCCTCCTCTCTCTCTCTCTCTCTCTCTCTCTCTCTCTCTCTCTCTCTCTCTCTCTCTCTCTCTCTCTCTCTCTCTCTCTCTCTCTCTCCCTCTCTCCCTCTCTCTCTCTCTCTCTCTCTCTCTCTCTCTCTCTCTCTCTCTCTCTCTCTCTCTCTCTCTCTCTCTCTCTCTCTCTCTCTCTCCTCCCTCTCCTCTCCCTCTCTCCCTCTCTTTCCTCCCTCACTGTCATCCCCTCTCTCTCTCTCTCTCTCTCTCTCTCTCTCTCTCTCTCTCTCTCTCTCTCTCTCTCTCTCTACCTCCCTCTCTCTCTCTCTCTCTCTCTCTCTCTCTCTCTCTCTCTCTCTCTCTCTCTCTCTCTCTCTCTCTGACTAATTGATCTATACGGCAAATTAAACTTACCTTCAGAAATCATTATTGGCTTTTCTTTGTTTCGTGTCTTGAAATAAAATAATAAAAAAACTATGTTCAAAAATACTTGACTGCATTGTTATTAATTTATGGTGCTTGTCATAAGCAACACCTTATTTAAGTTACGCTACATAGTGATATGTATGCCAAAAAAATAAATGCAACAATTCAAAGCAAATAATATGGTATCTCATGGAAAGTTACAATTTAGATGCGCCATGCATGCCCTTCAAAAGGTAAGAGCAACCGTAAAACGGTCTATGGCCAATTTCGTACCTGCAATTATGTCACTTATAGGTATGTTACTTTCAGTAAGTTACTGACACAGGTCCAATGTGGGTCCTCTTCGTCAGTCCCGTATCAACAGTTTTTCAGTTCTGTTACGGCTTTCCTGGATATGGAAAGCCGCAGTTCACCTTACGACGAAGAAGCAGATTTACTCTATAATCATACAATCCCTTCGTTCGCCGCGTACTACGCAATAGGTTACTCCTCCGTCGATTTCCAATATTCGGAACACCGCCAAATCTCTCGTTCTTCGCGAGCAGAACGTATGGAAAGCCGCAGTTCACCTTACGACGAAGAAGCAGATTTACTCTATAATCATACAATCCATTCGTTCGCCGCGTACTACGCAAAATTTACTCCTCCGTCGATATTGGAAATCGACGGAGGAGTAAATTTTGCGTAGTACGCGGCGATCGAATGGATTGTATGATTATAGAGTAAATCTGCTTCTTCGTCGTAAGGTGGACTGCGGCTTTCCATAAGTATATACTCACGAATCCCTGATTTCATGTCAATATTCTTCATTGGTCATTTCTCTCCATATTCAACCGACAAGTCCTTCTAGTGATAATGATGCTATACAATGACCAGAAAGATTGAAATTAGTGTGTTTTAAGGAAAAACTGGACTTTGTTATTTTGGCCCATTTCTCCAAGGTCCGGACCTGGTAAATTGACCGATCTTCTAAGGTCCAAAATTTCTCTCCATAATCAACCAACAAGTTATTCTAGTGATAATGATGCTATACAATGACCAGAGAGATTGAAATTAGTGTGTTATAAGGAAAAACTGGACTTTGTCATTTTGGCCTATTTCTCAAAGGCCCGTACCTGGGAAATTGACCGATTTGCTTAGGTCTTAAATTTCTCTCATATACAACCGACAAGTTCTTTTAGTGATACTGATGCTATAAAATGACCAGAGAGATTGAAATAAGTCTGTTTTAAGGAAAAACTGGACTTTGTTATTTTGGCCCATTTCTCCAAGGTCCGGACCTGTGAAATTGACAATTATCAGGGATAATATCGTCAATGAATATAAAGCCAGACTCTATCCAGGCCTTAAAAAAGAGGCATTTTCCATTGTGGTTGATGTAACGAATCCCCCATATATTTTGTTTACGTTTATCCTTAAAGTTAGTTGTAGTATCTAGATTGGTTTTAATTGTTTGATTTAAGTTTATCCATGTTTCAATCAATTTTCAGCCATTTCCCGCCAATCCCCCCCCCTTATAATGAATTTAAACTTAATATAACGTTTCAATGTTTCTACAAAATCTTGTTATTCACGACAAGGTGTTTTGTAATCATCATCATTCTTTTTCCATTGTCCGTACGTCTGTCTGTACGACCAGCCCAAATAAATTTTTCAAATTTCTAAAAACCACGTCAAGGACACTCTCTCGTAGGGACAGACGAACAAAGACATGGTTTTATGTCGCATTTCATCGTCTTCTGCTAGTTTGTCTTTTATGGAATATATAAAAGTCTAAAGAAAACAAACCTTATAACTGACTACAGATGATGCCAAACATATGTAAAATACCACACTTTTCCCGCCATACCAATTCTTCCACGTGGGAAAATAGGGATCGCGATAGCCGCCTCTTACAGATGGACACACGAACACACGTCACACGGTCATATCATTTTCCTCACTGATATTGAATAAGACTTTGGAATGAAAGAGGATTGTAAGTCTATTTCTTACCTTCCTTTCCCACATACTTTCCTTAACTAGGTTAATATTACCATTTTGGCGCTACCCAACCACGCACGGACAGATGTTTAAACGGACGAAATATTGGAAAACTACGATTTTTAGAGAAAACCATTGATTAAGGATTAACCAATAATACGATAAACAGATGTAGGAAAACGAGCCCAGCCTCGTTCTACACATCCTGTCAAACTTTCCCAATAAATTGGGTATTTTCAACTAATTCATCGACTGAAAATAATGGTCTGCTATAATGCTCATTACATACAAATGGACGAACGCAGCTTCATTATTCTGACTTTTGCTGATATATCAATAATGGAATAACGATATAAAGAGGTTTTTTTTAATGTATATCATTTCGATTTTCTCATATGTTTCCAAACTTGATAATATTACAAATTAATAGTCTAGTCTGACCGTAGTCCGACCGAGAACACAATCAACGACCACGTTTGATCTTTTGGAATATTGATGCGAATTCTTAATATTTTTGGGACGCTATTTAATAACCCTGTCAATATGCATACTTAATTGAATACTAGGCTTTTCGTACATGTTGGAAGTGAACAGTCTATTCGATAGCACCCGTAGCCGCGCAGTGGGTGTGGGTGTGGATGCAACGTTAGCTGCGTAGTATCAGGGTTATCCCTATGAAAAGAACTTACTTCCAGACATTTAAAAAGCTATTTAAAAGGTGTTTTTTTATAATTATCAACATATAATAAAGTGAGAAAATGAGTGCTGAAAATAGTAAAAAAATCGTATTTTGAAGGGCTAATTTTAGGTGTCTTGAAGCCGCAAACTAGCCATTGTTCACTTACAAAGAGTCTGATGTTTAATCGTTTTGGCTAGATTCATACCTAGGACAAGTACCTACATCATATATCAAGGTCACATTGTTGTCTTATCCACAACGTGTTAGAGTACCCAAACAATAACGAAAAAGCACATTTTCGACCAATGAAACCTGTTTTCCATCCCGAGTTCGAACAGCAGACTATCAACCAAAGTTTGTATCGGAACATATCGTATTTATTTTGATTTTAATTTCTTCATCAATTCATTTCGTTATCGCGTCTCAGCTGTATCCTTTATCATTTCGTCCGTCTGTAAGTGCCTATATAAAACACTCTGTAACGCCTTAGAAATGCGGGCTAGTACGAACAACGTCCAACGTTCCTCATTTTTGAACGACTGTAACATTATCAATATTGCAAACTGTATTACTATGTTTTCATATTCTGATAGCTCACTTCCTATGCTATAAGTATAATATGTTTGAATTGTTTCCATCAAAGACTTTAACCCATTGCCAGTCAATCTTCTCACCTAACTCCTTTGCTCAAAATACCCTAACATACGGGTCCACAAGTCGGAAAAAATTCATAAAAAATCAGTTTGCTCAATACAACCTCAATTTTCATCTTAAAATATTAGCAGATATAACAGAAAATTGAGGGAAAAAAACATATTCACATATGTTCGTCTGTGGGTTACTGTCTACTAAACATTAAAAAAAAGCATCGCCAAAAAAGGAAATTTTCTAAATCACTCCGATACTTTTACCTCATTTTCCAAAAGAGTTATAACGTGGAAATACAAGATATGTCAACTGGAAATAATTTCTAAACGTCAGTGCAACATCTTGAGACTTACGAAAAGGTATTTTGAAATTATTATCAGTCCTTGTCCATTGTCCGGACGTCTGTCCGTACGACCACCTACAATCCATTTTTCAGTTTTCCAAAGCCATCGTCACGGACACTCTCTCGTACGGACAGACGAGCAAAGATATGGTAATATATCACATATGATCGTCTTCTGCTGGAGTTCTCCTAACCGAATACATAAATGTTTTATGAAAAGAAGCATAACAACTGTCTGCAGAGAGTGTCGAACATACTTCAAATATCAAATTTTTCCCGCCTTTTTTAGACTTTTAGGCGGGAAAATTGGGTTCACGAATAACGCCTCATACAGACGGACATACGACTACAAAGTAACGATAAGACATCTCCCTTATCTATATTGAATTAGACCGTAAAATAACATTAATTGAAAGTTAATAGTGTACCTACTTTTCCCTCAATACTTTCCCAAACTTAGTAAAAATATTACCATATTAGCGCTTCCCGACAACGGTAGGACACAAGTACAGACATATGGACGATTGAAATATAATGATTTTTGCATAGAATTATTGAGAGACGATAAAACTTTATTATCATGAAACAGTTGTAGGTAAACGAGCCTTATCTTTATCTACACATCCTATTAAACTTACCAAAATAATCGGGTGTTTTCAACAGATCTATAGACTGAAAATAAGGGTCTGCTATAATGCTCATAACACGCAGACGGACAAACACATCTTCATGAACTTTCATTCTTTTTTAGGCAAATCCATACACTAACAATACAAAAGGGTTTTTATTCGATATGTTCTCTTCAATTCTCATAATATCTTGTCAGGCTTGGTCAATAACAAGGAATTGGCCATATGTCATCTCGTACAGAAGGGTGTACGGACAAATGGACAATTCTACGACTGTAGTTCTTATACGTAATTGTCACTATAAGGCAATCCAATTATATTTTAGAAAAGTTTTGGAAGAATCAATGGTATGAAAAGATTATTTTTGTTCCTTTTTATACGAGTATATTCCCTGCAACATCATTTGCAGAACTCAAAATGGACATAACTTCACTGCTTCATTTTACAAAGAATGACATAGAAAGTTTGTTTTTGGTCTTAACATCTTGCCTACTTAGGCTAAAATTATATAATAGACCGCTCCCAAACCTTTTAGTCAAGTTATTTTCTTCCGCAACTATTTTTCAAGTTTTGACTCACCACGACAACTTGGTCCCTCACCAATTTTCTTCTTTAAAAAATCTTAAAACCCAAAAATCACTCTCGGCTTTTTACGTCTAGTTAGGATATTGCAAATGCTCCTTTTTAAAGAAAAAATCGTGAAAAAAGAGCTTTAATAGAAAGGTTATTAAGCTCTTTTGACGTCACTTTTGCACTATTCGTCCATTTTCGCCTATTTTCAATCACCAATAAAATCGAAACTGATGCAAAATTCCACATTTCTTTTTCAGAAATTTATTCTCCTTTTCCCTATTTTAAGACTCTTTGTGGTTAATGAATTCCCATCTAAGGTTTTAAGACATTGTGAGACAGATTTCCCCCCCCCCCTTCTAAAGTTACACAAAATATCACAAACTTCGCAAATTTCTGCAAAAATAAAACCATTAAAAAAGACATCTCACCACTTAAAATTCCTAAACTGGTCTAGAATTATACCCATCTATGCTTGCTATCCAGGTATGTTAAGATTGAGATCGTTTGTTTATCTGTCCTAGAAACAATTGACATGGACACAAAATCGCCAAAAATGATCTTTTTCCCGCCAATTTTTTTCCCTTTTTCAAAATGTTATCAAATCATAAATGATGCACGCATCGCCTGTAACCCTACCTTAAATACAGCCTTGCATTATCTGATTATCTCATTTAGTTTCATTTCCGTGTCTCAGTTGTATCCTTTATCAATTCGTCCGACTGTAAGTTCCTCCAAAAACCAGTCTGAAATTCCTTAGAAATGCGGTCTAAGAACGAACAACGTCCACCTTTCCTTTTCTTTTTAAAAGGCTTTACCATTATTGATATTGCAAATTGTACTACTATGTCTTAAATTGTAATAGCTCACTTCCTATGCTTCAATAACAATACATTTGAATTGTTTCCACCTACACATTTAAGCTGTTGCCAGTCAATAATCTTACTCTACTTCTTTGCTCAAACTACCCCCAAAATACGGGTTCACGGGTGGAAAAATATTCATTAAAAAATCAGTATGCTCAATACAATCTCCATTTAATCATGTAGCCAATATATCAGAGAATTGCAGAAACAATTTTCATACGTGTTCGTATGTCTCTCTGTCTAAAAAACATTCCAAAAAAAAAGAATCGCCAAGATAGGAAATTTTCATAAAATTCCAACATTTACACCATTTTCCAAAAGACTTATTTCGCAGTACTTTAAGATATATCAACTGGAAATAACTTCTCAACATTAGTGCAACATCTTGAGACTTACGAAAGGGTATTATCAAATTACTATTAGACCTTGTCCATTGTCCGTACGTCTGTCCGTACGACCACCTACAATCCATTTACAGTTTTCAAAAACCATCGTCACGGACACTCTCTCGTACGGACAGACGAACAAAGATATGGTAATATATCACATATAATCGTCTTCTGCTGGAGTTCTCCTAACAGTATACATAAATGTTTAAGGAAAAGACGCATAATAACTGTCCAAAGAGGGTGCCGAACATACGTCAAATATCAAATTTTTCCCGCCTTTTTAGACTTTTAGGCGGGAAAAATGGGGTCAAGAATAATGCCTCATACAGACGGACACACGACTACAACGAAACGATAAGACATTTCCCTTATTGATATTGAATTAGACCCTACAATGAAAAAAGTTGTAAGTCAAAATCTTACCTACTTTTCCCTCAATGCTTACCCAAACTTTGTAAATATTACCATATTGGTGCTTCCCGACCACGCAAGGACTCGTGTTCTGATATATACGGACGATTGAAAAAGAATGATTCTGGTATAGAATCATTGAGTTAGGACGAATTTGTATATGCATGAACTAGTTGTAGGAAAACGAGCTCTGTTTTAATCTATACATCCTGTCAAACTTACCAAATAATCCGGGTACTTTCAACAGATTTATAGACTGAACATAAGGGTCTGCTATAATGCTCATCACACGGAGACAGACAAACACGTTTACTTTCATATTTTTTTCAGGGGAAGTAATACACTTACAATAAAAAAGGTTTTATTCGATATGTTTTCTTCTTTTCTCACAATTTCTTGTTAAATTTGGTCAAGACAATTGGCCACATGCCATCTCGTAAGGACTCTACCCATCTACGATACAACGGAATCTGAAAATACCGTTTCTTGTTCTAAGTTAAGATCGTTGTTTACAATATAAACCCGTTTAAACGGTCTTAGATATCTGCGATTTTAATGCCCTAGATCTTCATTGTATAGTTATGATAAGGGTTGGGAAGCTGTCAAACATCTAATTGATTTAGAAATATGTGTTGTCATTTTTACCGTAGAAGACAATTTATAAGTTAAAATCTGGATCTCTAAGAGAGTCTCTTTAAAGAGAACTGGTCTACAATGGGCACATTTTTATAGAGTACGCTAAAAACAATATATTTGTAAAGGTATGCTATTCTTATGAAAAAATAATTGATGTCGGTTGAGGTATGTGTGAAGTAATATATACGATTATTTATGTTAAACTAAATAAATGGCTCCCGAACCTTTCATCATTGATATGTATCGAATTTCCGTAAGTGAAACTCACGGGGGCAGTCAAAGTTTTCGCACACGCCCAGATCGCGTAATGTAAACAAGACTGTCACCGGTTTTTGGTCTCTCTTTTTTCTTTACTTGGCCTTAAGACTATCGGCTAGACATGCACTATAACATGCTACGCTGGGTTTATGTGTACCTACACCAAAGTTATCTCAAAATGCTATTGTACAGTGAAATGAAGCGAGATGTTTGTCCATACGCATGATTTAAAATCTCAATGAGACCTCATTTAGACGCACTGCAATAGACGGTTTTCATACAACAATTGTTTTGCCATAACCTTTTTAGTTTGAATTTGCATTTTAAATGTGTAAGGTGTAGCCATACCCAAATGTCGAGTATAGCATATAGTGCATGTATAGCAGTTGCCATGTATAGAAAAAGGGAGATCCACTGTTTGACTTCACGTGGCTGCCATGTGACTGTTCGCAATAATTTCCGATGCTAGCCGATTGGTTCGTGCATATCTGTTGATTATTCAAAAAGAATATCGTTCTGGTCATCATCGATATATAAGAATATTTTTATGAACCCTACATGGACAATCCAGGAGTTATTCTTTCATTGTTGGTAATTATATACGACACTAAACACCACAGTTACGATTATTTTGACTATTACGGACCTTTCATTGTAGATCACTTCACTTAAAGGTTGAGTATTTGATATGAAAATGATGCTTTAAGATCTTAAGTCTGTTAAGGATTACAAGTAAGTCATTTATAACGATCGCAACCTGATGCCACTGTTTTGATATTAGGTGATGATATAAGAGCATGAAACAAAACACACCTGGGGAAAAGAAAGGGACTTTCATTGCTTTATACATAAAACAAGGAAATCCGTTTTCACATTTTTCGTGATAACTGAATATAAAGTGCTTTTAAGTCGTGAGACCGAAGCCCATAATTCCTTTATTGGTTTACTGCAAACTACGTGATTTAAAACATTAATTGTCTTAACGGAAAGAGTCATTTCCAATTAACAAATTGTCAGAATAATTGTAAAACAAGTCAAAATACTGTTTCATACAAAAGATTCGTCTTAGAATTATCAGTTCTCCACTCAACGTTAATCCTTCATATGTTTTCTTTTTGGTCATGGAATTTACCGAATTAAGTATCACTTAAGGCGAACAATCAGATTTCGAATCTGCTATTAAAGAGGCATAATGTGTTGTGATAATAGTGATTCACTGGAGAAATATGCAACAAACGGGAATTCATCTTGAATCCTCTGGTCTCAGATTCATTAAAAAAAACTCATAATTTTGAAACATTCTCTTTAATAAGGAAAAATCCTACCTAAAAACAAAACAGTTCATCTACCAAGAGAAAGTATGCTTTATAATGTATCAAAAGTTAAAACGGTCGCCTTAAGTGATGTCTAAACTGTAATCTATAAAAAAAACATTTGTTCGCCATAACTGACATTGCTTTACCCACAATTTCATTTGCAATTAACATGACGATACGTTAAAACGAAATAATTCTTTCGTACGAAAGAAATTAGAATAATATGCTCGCCTCAAACATGTCTTGTCTTAATAATGCTAAAACCACCTAATTAGCCAAAAACCAAATGGTTTGCCGTACATGTTATTTTCTCATACTTTGAAATCATACAAATAAAACAGTTTGTTGTCTTAGGTCATGATTATTTAACGAATGTAAATCAAAGTTTTGTATCTAAAGGTACTTTTAAAAGCGTTATGTTTTTAATGATAATGCAAACCTCACACATACATACATACATACATACATACATACATACATACATACATACATACATACATACATACATACATACATACATACATACATAGTTTGCCTCTCTAATAATAGTGCGGAAGTCCAATAGTTCGCCTCAAGTGATACTTAATTCAATAAAGCTCAATACTAAGTCAAACAAATTTCACACAATAAAACAACATCATACGGGTAAGGAATTTCAAACAAACATAACTTTAAAATATTATATAACAATAATCATGACAAAGTACACTATATCTCCATATTATGCCTCTATAATAGCAGAGCATAACCACATGTTCGTCTTAAGTGACATCTTATTTACTCAATCTTACTTTTAAGTCTAGCAAAAAGACAAAATAAAAAAAAACATGATCAAGCTATATTGTGTTCAAGCGATAATTCTGTTTTTAATTAAAAAGTTCTTTTAACATGTTTCTGTTATATTCGGCCTTCTTTTTAATCTTCAAGAACAGAGCTAGGATATAGCATTTTGCCCATAGAAACTAGACATTGCAAAATATGCCACTATCGGCTCAACTTCCCGATCATCCGCTCTCAGATTCATTCCGAATACACTCATGGTTTTAAAGCGTAAAAAACATTTTTTTACATTTCGCAAGAAAATACCTATCGTTTAACACATCAAAAGTTTTTTTTCTCGCCTTAAGAAATATTTAAACTAAATTCAATAAAATTCCAGTCTTTGTCTTAAGTTTTATAACTTTGCTTATCATTACATACGTAATTAGCGAGACAATATTTTACAACGAATTGACGTTTTTGCACGAAAGTAACTAGAGTGATATGCTCTCATTAATTAATGTGTTTTCTAAACCATGCTTAACTCATCTAATTCATCACATATTTAATTGGTTGTCATACGTGATACTTTTTCTCGCTGATGTAAGTCATGCAATATAAGCAAATTATTGTCATAGGTTAACTTGATAATTTGAGATGTCAAGGCATTGCTTTGATTCAGCGGATACTTTTAAAATGAGTTCTCTTTACATTGTTGTGGCAAACCATACACCCATATGCATGCTATTCCTCTTTGATAGCATATTGGAATTGTGACTGTTCGCCTTAAGTGATACATAATTCAATCAAAAATAATTCTGAATCGAGGTAAAAAGCACAGGGGAGAATTGTGTTGGAAACTACTAATTATTGAAAAACATAGTCTTAATATGAACAGCCTTATGATTTTAGATTACATTTTTTTTTTGAAAATGTGTTCTAGCAAAGGATGAGATGAGTGCTGATCTTTGTTAGGTTAAGATTCTATTAAACATCTTAGATTGATACCATCATGTTAAAAAATTAAAGTTTTTCTTTCTGCTTTAAGATCATGAGGGTATTCGGAACGAATCTGAGACCGGATCACCGGGAAGATATTTCCCGATAGTGGCACATTTTCCCTGTGTAGTATAAATGGGCAAAATAAAACTTCCTTGCTCTGTTTTAGAATATTGCAAAGTAAGCCGTATATAACAGAAACATATTGAAACGTATTGTTATTTGAACTCAACTTAGCTTGATATCGTTTCTTCAATTTGTTATTTTTGATGGAATAGAAAGTAAAAACTGATTAAATTAGGTGTCACTTAAGGCGAACATAAGTATACCCCACAATGGTATTGTCTTTTCATCCGAAAAGTATTATAACTTGGTATTTTCAATTCATCATTATAAAATGTATCGTTTAAAATAAACAAACAAAAAAATGTAAATATTAAGTTGTTCATCAAGAATGTTTCAAAGTTCATCATTAAGAAAGTGAATGTTGAGATGAATTACAGCTGGTTCTTTCTTTGAAGTGCATGCATTCATGTTGTAATTTGGATTTTTTTTTCAAATTCGCTGTTGATGACCAGGGAATTCACTGGTATCTGTTCCTTTCCAACGTGTTGTGTTAGTAGTTTGAGCAATACATGTGGTGTCTGTTTCTTTGGTTATCTCTCTGGAGAGCATTATCATGTGCATGTAATGTAGCTATATATTATTGCCTATGTAGCGCTAGACAATGCCAGATAGGGCTTGGGGGGGGACATCATACAATCTGGGGTCGTGGTTTTATATACCATATAAAATAAATAGGTAATACCAAGAGTTGTACACCAGTGACAACTAAACGATCCCGAAAATAGGAATATTTATCCTCATTACATGTCTGTCACAATACTCCACAATATTAAGATTGTGATATAAGTAATGTATATCTAAAAGAATAACCTTTTACATTAATAAAACTGCATAATATGTAAAGGTACAAATAAATGCTATGTTTTAGTAAAAAGGGAGGTAACTCCAAAGTTAATGCTTCTAATAAATGTTCCTCAACAAAATTAAGTAGACATGTTTTGGAAAGCAGGCGACACAAAAATCTTTTTTTATTTTTAGAAAATTACCCAGTATTCTTAGAGATAAACACCACGTTACGTTTGACTTCCTTATAATATATAAGTTCCACCCTGCCATATCCCGTGTCTGATCCGATTCTGCACTTTACTCCCTCAACCCCCAAGGTTCTGTTTTCTCCGGAGGCGGCTAAGACTTATAATCTAGCGAAGTACACGAGCGAGGATCGGTTTGATATGATAACAGCTCCAAGGTTGTCGACTCGTTCACCCTTCTTCCAACAAAACAATCATAAAATTGTAGAACTCATCATATCAAAAGGTATATGGAAATACAATGAAGGCGATACACTGTAGAAGTTAGTGGCAGTTGGTTAAAAAGTTATTTGGCCATTGATCAATGAATTGATTCCGAATATTAGCGACTCTTCTGTGGAATTGTTGTGTGAACTGGAAGAATTTCTCTTATAACTATCTTTTTCGTTTTCCCAACAATAACTTAGTTGTAGAGACCCGTATAACAGTTATACTTTGATAGCAAATGTCGTCAGAAAATTACTTAACTTGGGAAGGTTCTTCGATTATCTTTAATGTAAAGAATCTCAAAAGTAGCCAGCTTGTTGCGTGGAAAGAAACTGTATTAAACTCAAATCTTCAACATTTCTCGCATTGTAATTGAAGTTGATCGTGATTTTACCGAATTCGAAAAATATAAAAATGATCGGAAGAAAACATAAAACCGAAAAGCGTCTCCCGAAACCATAGGGGAATCTTTCTTTGTGCGTTAATTACCTCTACACTGCAATTCAGAGCTATTAAAGAACAAATCATAACCAACTTGACGACAGAGATTGAAAAGAAATAATTCACAAAAATGAAAATTACCTATAATCGCTCGACAGAGTTATTACAGAACAAATCATAACCAACTTGACGACAGAGATTGAATAGAAATAATTCACAAAAATGAAAATTACCTATAATCGCTCGACTTCTTAGCCACGTACGTCCAAATCAATCGCTGGGACTAGTTGACACGCAGTTTGGCACTTTATCATATTGCATCTACTTTGTACAGTCGAGTGGGAGAAAAAATACGGCGAGGCCTTCCAAAGTCGAATCTCAAATTTCGGCGCAAGAAAAGACTGTGTTTAGTTTAGCTGGCCTTGATCCAACATGTTTGCATAAGCATGGGTTTAATGCGGCCTTAGATCAAGATTATATTTGTAGGTGAACATGAATATGTACCATTTACTCGTCAAAAGAAACGTATGTTATGTTCTGTTCTGTTCTGTAATGCCTATGCCGTTGCGAGTTCAATTTGATTCGATTCGAATGTTATTTCTGTTGCGCATCTGTGACTGAACACTGAACTTGACTGCGTACCTTCTAACCGCTTATACGTATTCAAACATGTAAGTAGTCTCCCGTGTCTGACTTACGGAATGTCGGTGGTTCTCATCAACTTGACTTTCCCTTTTGGTCAAATTAATTCGGTGTTCAAGATGAGAAGGGCATCTCAATAACATTAAACAATTTTGGACAATAATGCAAAAGAATAAAAGTAGTACAGCTATACATATACTGCTACAGTCGGTACACATATAATTTCAAAATACATGTATCATTTTACCCATTATCAAACAATAACGACATTTGACCAGTGTGTTGCAGACTACTCTGGAAAGTATTGTGGGAAAAGAAGCAATTGCTCATGACGAGCAATTTCTCCTTTTCCCAGAATTTTCTCTATAAGAAGATTGTTTTCAAATTTCATCAAATTTTGAAATGTCGTCTTCAAACTCTTTCAATTAGGGAAAGTCGAAAATTTGTCGTTCGGTAAAGTGTTAATGCACAATGTTTTTCCCAAGCCGCTGACTGCTTTCCCTCATTGAATCAATGGTGAGAGATGACTACATCATGTCACATTGCTCCATTAATGTATATGGCCCTAATAATCAAACATTGTCCAATGTTTTTATAGATAGACTATAATAGCTATAAATTGTAAAGCATTTAACATACAATGACTATATTGACACATCATAATATCGAATAAGTTGTTCTTGTCAGCTTCCCTTGTTTTCATTTTTTTCATGAGTTGCTTCCCATGAAAACTAATCAAATTGATTTTATTCTGTTTTCTACGGTATTGTTTTTATAAAAAAAAACAATCTTAATTAGAATCACATGTAATGCATCTTTTAATCAAATTTTTTCTCCAATATCTTACATGTTTATCATCATTACAGAACGATTAAATGGTCCATATGCTTCAATGTTAATTTTTGAATTGATTGTCTCCCCTTATTAAGGTTTATGATGTAAAACTTCTCGGTTAATCATTTTTATTTGTGAAGATCTTTAAGGTTTATGATTAAAACTTCTCGGTTAATCATTTTTATTTGTGAAGATCTTTAATATAACAAAGTTTCATAAAGTTACTGCCGTAAAGTATTAAGATATGCACCAATCTTATTAGGAGCCACATACCTTAACCTTATCCCAAACAATAACGACACTTGACCACTTCATTGCAGATGACTTTAGAAAACATTGTGGGAAAAGGGGTAATTGCTCGTAACGAGCAATTTTCCCCTTTTCCACAAGGTTTTCTGCTCTATCTGAAGAATATTTTTTCAATTTCATCACATTTTGAAATGTCGTCTTCTAACCCTTTCAAATTGGGACAGTCGAAAATGTGTTGTTTGGGAAAGGGTTAAATATTGAAAAGAACACTGACAATGCCAGGTATCGGGCTTGGGACCCTTGCAATCCAAGCAGGGGTCATACTGGCGGGCTTTTACTGCAACTGTATGACTTTGCCTTAGACATTGCTCCCGTTTTTCACGGTTCGTTGAAGAGCAAATGCATATTATATTTGACAATTAGTCTAAGATAATTACAATAAGCTTATAATAGAAGTATTTCAAAAGTTTAAGTTGATAGTCTTCTCCGCTGACCTCATTTATGTAGGTTTTACAGTTAGAGACAGTCATAAGGGGACATTTTGTGGTGTTGTATTTAAGGCGAAGCACTTAGGGAGTATTTTCTCTTAAACAAGACTTTAAAAGGAAATGCAAAGGTTATATCGAAAGAATGAACCACAAAAAGGATAAAAACACAATTCCTATTGATTTCGATAATACACATTCCAAAAATGGGCCTTAGAAATAATTTCGCCTTAAATGATGAGATAATGGCATTTCCCCTTAAGGTTGGATTTATACTATATATATATATATATGTTTCAACATTGTATCATATGGATATGTGTGAAATGAAAAACTAAAGCTACCAACTACACTTGTCAGAGATACCTTCTTGGATATCAATATTACAAGGGCTCTAACTTTTACATCACATCAACAATATTTCGATTATATTGGGATACCCAGCTCATAATGGTGGAGGAAGACCCCTAACTGCTTACAAGAGCTTGTCAAGCTGGGTAGAACCATTAACATACCACATGTCAACAGTAGGACTTTCTCTCATGAAAATCATAATACAATCAAAAGCTCTTTGCTTGTTACAAGGGTTTTGACCCTTAGAATGCTTGGTAATTTTCTAAAAATAGATTTCTGTGTCCTCTGCTTTCCAACACCTTAAATATCTGCTGACTTATTTTGAGGAAAGATACCCAGAGTAGCAAACAAGTAAGATCAGTACCATTACCATGAATTAACATGTAGTTAAATCAGAAAGTGTGACATCACTTTTGAAATCTGCTTCATATAAACTGTACATACTTAAATAAACTGATGCTTCCTGAATTAATTATGCTTTCAATACTTTTTTTAACTGTATATCAAACAACAAATACAAAAACTGTATTGTTTCAATGACACAATATATCCCGACTTTCAAATTTCCTCTTTTGAAATTTACTATATACATACAACGCCAATAAAGAAACAGATTTACCATTTATGTATGAAGTGAAACAAGATTTGATTTCACCATCGCTGTCTCATTAATGAAGCAATGTTATAGAAAGATTGTTGTAAATGGTGTAAATCAACAAAGAAAGTGTCTTCCCCAAGGATTTCTTCAGGCACTAGGTTACTTGATGCTGGGTGAGGGATGTTTCGAACAATTGTAGTGGGTACCTCCTTCCGCTGTCAATTTCTTTTAAAACACGTATCTCAAAAAGGTAAGGTTTAGAAACATTTTTAAATCAAAAGACAAAAACCCGTGTTTTCAATCCAAGTCAATAAATCAAACAATGTCAGAAGCAAGTATACTGCCTGTAGGACAAACCCTTAGCCATTTGCTAAATGTTAACGCTGTGGACAAATTGGACTAGCTTAGGAGCTAGAGGAGTGCTGATTTTATAATTCAGGTGCTGGAGCCTTGTAGCATTTAAAGGTACATGAAAGGAGATTAATGCGATATCAAACTTTATTATTTGATAAACTTTCGGTTAGATTTAAATAGTTATCAACAAACCCAGCTGAGCCAGTTTAAAAATTCAAATTGCCAGTTTTTTCAACTCTGATCTGGTGATGTGATACAAAAATGTCTGAACCGACCAATCAGAATTCATTATTGGAAATGTGCTAACAAACATATTGTTGATTATCATGATTGAATTCCAGACAACTATATTTCAAGCACAACAAAACTATTGAAAAAGGAATAATTTCAATAAAGTCTCACAGCATTCATAATTTGATTTTCATGACTTTTATAAAAATAACAAAAGAATTCCAAATATTTTTTCAGTAATTTATTTGTACTCATATCCTTTCATGTGCCTTTAAATTGCCTGGAAAAAACCCTAAAACTGTTAAGTTAACCCTTTCCCAAACTATAACGACATTTGACGACTTTGTTGCAGACGACTTTAGAAAACATTGTGGGAAAAGGAGAAATTGGTCGTAACAAGCAAATTTTCCTTTTCCAAATAAGGTTTTCTGCTCTTTTTGAATAATATTGTTCAATTTCATCACATTTTGAAATGTCGTCTACAAACTCTTTCAATTTGGGACAGTCGAAAATTTGTTGTTTGGGAAAGGGTAAAAATAAAATGTTACCTCGCCACTGATGTGACCTCCATGGGGTGTGAAATTCTTGGCTGATCTCAAATGTTGTTGCTATTGCCAGCAAATCAATCAGTCGCATTATAAGCGCAAAAAACGACGTTATTTTTAAAAAGAAATTGGACAAAGATTAACAAATGATAGATTTGCAGCAGGCAGAATATTATTCTTATTGACTTATTTTGGCTTATCATAATGTCAAAATCTTTAAAGATAACATATAATTATGAGATTTGAATAGAACAGGTAAAAGGTGCTTGTTCACAGAAGAGAACATGAAAGTTGAAACAATACATTTTTTGTTTTGTTGATTGATCTACAATTAAAAGTAGCTATTGGAAAAATGATCTATTCAGGGGATGACAAAATATGTAAGCATGTACTGCCTATAAGCTGTAGATCCAAAACAATGAGGATCAAAATATATATTAATTCATTGTATACAGGCTCGAAAACCTTGAAAACAAACTAACTGTGCTTTCAATGGCTGTTCTCCAGTGTGTCTGTTTTACAGAAAAAAAGGTTTGAACTTCTAAATTTCTTCTCATCTGTGAACAAGCAGCTTTAAGGATCAAGTGAATATATACTGAAATCTCCTCTACAACCATTAACCCTTTACCAAACACCATTATTTCGACTGTCCCAAATTGAAAGAGTTTGCAGGCGACAACTCAAAATGTGATGAAATTGGAAAATAATCTTCTAATAGGACAGAAAACATTGCGGGAAAAGGAAAAATTGATTGTTATGAGCAATTTCTCCTTTTGACACAAATGTTTTCAAAAGTTGTCTGCAACAACGTGGTTCATCACATTTTGAAATGTTGTCTGCAAACACTTTCAGTTTGCGACAGCCGAAAATTTGGCTTTTGGTAATGGGTTAAGTGTCATTTTATAACATTCCTTTACTGATCTCTTTTGACTGCCCTCATATGGACAATACACATTTACATTGTACAGTGTAAACCTTTATTTCTTAATTTTACTTTTACTTTGTCTTAGTGTTATACCGTATGCGCATAAACTTTCTTGTTCAGAATTTTCATACCCATATTGATATAACAGTACTCAACCACCCACCAATATCAAAGGGAAACAACTTATTTATCATCATGGGAAATTAGAAAGGAAATGTCGAAAAACGCCCGACAGTGAGATTCTCTCGAGATAAATGTCATCGCATTATGTATTACAGTATGGGGTTAATGTTTGTGCCTTTTCCCAAATCAAGTTGTTATGACAAAATGTTTTACAACAGTTGAATTCCAAAAATAAAAACATCGCTTCATAAAAGAAATACCAAAAATGTAGAATCAAATGAGGAAAAAACAGAGCAAATCATTCTAATCGAGTGCTCACAAAAATCTTACTCTTGTTAAATGCATAAACAGTGAAATGTGAAATTTGAGTGTATGCCTAACTACTGGACTGTGTTATATAGCGTGTTGCGAGACTAAGCCATTTGGATGTTTCGGACTTTTACCTGAACATTTTTTTGCCCTTTTTAAGGGTGTGATTTAACCCTCTCCCAAACAACAAATTTTCCACTGTCCCAAATTGAAAGTTTGCAGACGACATTTCAAAAGGAGATGAAATTGAAAAATATTCTTCAGATAGAGCAGAGCTCTTAGCGGGCAATTTCTCTTTTCCCAACAATGTTTTCCAGAGTCGCTACAACAAAGCGGTCAACTGTCGTTATTGTTTGGTAATCAAAACTTAAGATATTAGTACAATGGCTACCTTTTTGTAAATTCACACATAGAAACATAAATTGTTGAGCTCCAAATGGGTACGTTTGATCTCATATGCAATTGCATATTAATGAAGTTACAAACGGTCAAGCATGTGCAGAAAAAACTGCGCAGATATATCCTACGTAAAAATCCTGATGGACTGGACTCATAGGCTCTGGTTAATATAGCAATAGCCTTCGAGACTAGAAATCTGGACTAAGTACCAAACCTGCTTAGTGACCTTTTTAAGTCAGTTTCCATCATTTCCACTTACAATATCCATTAGCGACACAGCGGAGATCGAGTTGCAACAACGTACTTCTATGTTTGTTGGTATGGTGCTAAATACCATATCAACAATTTTTCCGTCATGAAACAGCTTTCCTGGATCCATCAGTACTAGACTAGGGCTCTGAAGTGACTTGCCAAAGGTCACTCCCACGAAAATGGAGGTGTCTGGGAGGCTTGATTCAGGGGGTCCAAGTTTTAGGTTTGTCACATTATCCACTGGGCCACGCACGAGCCTACATATAACATTGTTGCAGGGGTAGAGCGTCGGGCTCTTGTACCGAGGGTCCCGGGTTCAAATCTCTGTTAGGCGGGGTAAAAATTTCCAGAACTTACCCACAAAATCGGCGTGATTACTATTTTGTATCCAGGAAGCACTCATCGAGAATGGCTTTGAAGGGTGACGGTCGTTTCGGTAAATGACTAGTTCGGTAAAAAAGTAAACTAGAGTAAAAGGTCTGGATGGTTCGGTAAAAACCTATACTAGCGAAAAAGTAATTGTACATAGTGTATGAAATGTATTTGTTTAAGTTCTTAAATTATGAAAGTCCTCCTTTTAACAACAAGTTGATTGTTTTAATCCTAAGGGTGAGAAATTCCTACTGTAATTGATTAATTTGAGTGTTTGCATTATAAAACGAACTGCACAGATTTTACTTTAATCTAATCCGAGACATAGATAACATCCATGTCTCTGGTCAAATCATTGATTGTATTTTGTGTGAATTAAAATGTTTTAACTATGAAAATTACAGTATAGTAAGTGTTAATTAATTAACACTAAATTAATATGGGATTTAACTGTTTTTACACCCAATTAAACTGTTGTTCTCTCTAGTATTGGTATTTACCGAACCAACCAGACCCGTTACTATAGTTTACATTTTTACCGAACTAGTCATTTACCGAACTGACCTGTAATCGCTTTGAACAAGCTTTAAGCTTCCTTCATGATCAATGTAAAACAAATAAGGTGGACGGTGAATACTCCTTAAGAATGTGTTAACAGAGCAAGGAGGAACAAGCTTCCTAGATATTGTTTGGTCAGAGATGATAGGGTCTATAGATATATCCAGGTGAAATTCAGGTAAGTTTGTCAATTCAAAAGATGAGAAGTCAATTTACAACCGCCAAACTCGTCTTCTTTTCATTGCTTGCACGACAAATAAACAATTTGTTAACGACCCAAATGAAGAAATAGCAACGACATCAAATCCAAATAGAGAACTGAGATAGACACTCTTGTACATAAAGTGAATTTCCCCGACACATATACCTGTTGGCCATTGAAATATACCGGAAGTGAACAGAAAAGCTCTATCATGTTGTAACCTACAGTTATGTCATGTACAGGTAATATATCGCCTTTAAATCGGTGTAAATGCTCAAAATGTTCAAGTTATCTGAACAATCATCATGAACTTACCGAGATGAATATGAAACAAACAATCGTTGCCGTTCTTAGGTTCCAACAGAGGAACCTATGCATGTACGCCATGTTCCTTGTTTTTGATTTCTCACTAGCCTCGTTTTCGGTCTGTATTTACCTGTGGGAGTAATTATTATTTTTTGGGATTTTTCTGTGTAGTGATTATTTTCAGGTTGTTTAAGTCAGTTGTTAATGATAATGATAGTTTGATAAGATAAGTCAAGATATTATTTGTATTGAAAATGTGTTACAATAAAAATGTTGTTTTCATATCAAAGGACAATCGACATACTTCATTGCGTTACATAACAATTCCTAGATAGATGCGCCCTATGAACGGCCAACCAATTCCCCAATCGGAACTACTCGGGTATTTCCGTGAGCTGTGAATAATTGGATAAACCCGATGTGTTCAGATTGCCAATATTCCCCAATCCAATCGTATCAACTCGGAAATCCCCGTCACAGGACGGTAGATATACTTAGAGAAATGGCCGAGGTGTTCCGAATGTTCCCCAATCAGAACACATCGGGTTTTCTTCTTCTTCTTCTGCCATTACTGGTCACATTCAACATATTGAATATTTTACCAGGTATGTGTGTGCGCATGATAGAGGTAGTTAAAAAGTTAAAAAGGGTGAAGTATATACAGGGTGAAGATAAAAGACAAAGATGAAGTTAGTCATAGGTGGTGGCTAGTTGGGCACGGAAGGCCTCAACTGAGCCTGCTGACTGTACTTCATATCGTAGTAAGTTCCAATCTCTGATGGTTCGAGGATAGAAGGACTGCTGGCGGGAGAGAGTGCTGGGTTTATCCATTTCACAGCTGACGGAAATACCCGAGTTGTTCCGATTGCCAATTGCCGATCCCTCTTACAGGTATTTATCTCTCGTCCCTCATCATACCCCACTGTTCGGTGACCGTTGAAAGCACGATGCTATTGTTGAGATTGGACATTGATCTTTACAAGACTACCTCACAGATTTAGATCTTATTATTTTCAAAATAAACGATCCATAACAGATAAAATGACAACACAGACTGCTCAGACTTTTTATTGAACAATTCCTTTGTCTTTCGTCCCTGATCCAATTCCAAAATCACGCTTTCTTAGTATTGCACGTTCTTGTCTATTTTATCAGTTTGTAAACACTGACTCTCTTGCAATTTTTGAGAAACATAGTGATCAAAACCGATAATAAAAAACAAGTACAATGGATCTAATAACTGTGCATATTTCAAACCGAATAAAATTGTCATTTGGAACACATTATTGTAGTCCGTTTAGTTTATATCATACTCATACCTTCTAAATCGGCAACCTACATTAAGATTTTTCTGTTTTGCCGTCGCACTTAAACGATTTGCGGATAGATTCTTGAAAAATAACGTATTACGGATACTAGGATCAAACAATTAGACCAATCGGAGTACATTGCAAATGATGAGCATTTCCTTCTTTTGGGAAAAAATAGTATCTCAAATCGTCGGCATGACAATGAGTTTTATACTCTATATAGAGTAATGAGATTAGATAAAGTAAAATGGCAAGTCTCATGCAATAAAGGTCACTTGGACATATCTTATCGTTTTTAAGGTTTTTTTTCATCCTTTCTTTAAGTATATAGTTTTACATATGGAGGGAGTAATTTCAGATAAATTCTCAACAACAACAAAAGTTTAAAAGTGGTATCTTCCCTGTAATATAAATTTGACACCATTATGACGTCGCACAACGCGTGTTTTACGGTCGGTCTATTATTGTTTTATTATTGACCAACAACATTCAACGTCTGTTGGCCTGCCTGATTAGCATGAATTACATGCTTTACTGAGTATCTAAAATATCCTCGAAGCCGTCCTTGATATTCGACCACGTGGTTCGTCCACGTGCATTATTTGGTAATGCTACTAAGCTTACCTGTTGATATGTATTGCGTTTAGCTCTATTGTTTATCGACAGTGTGCGCAAGACTGTTGAGTATTGAATATACCTCGTCATAAATATTCATGCATAGATGGTAACAGACGGTGAATGTTGGTGAACAGTACATTTATGACGGCCATTATATCATGTGTGAAAAACCTTTATCATATTTATCAAATAAATAATGGTGATTTCAGCAGGGATTTTTCTAATTCAATATTTTGCAGACGAAATCACTAGCTTTACTGTCATACCTAAACCTTTTATGCTACAATTAATCCCGTAAAAATAACTTCTGACGGTCGATAAATCAGGTCGCGTTGTTTATATATGTGTATTAATCGCATCACCTCTACATATATGAATCATTTAAATGACCAACTGAAGATAAATGTGTCACACTTAAATAGAATAAATGTTAGTCATATGCATTATCATTGTCAAAGTCATATGTTTACCCATTTTGATAGCATTGTCGACACTCACAATGCATGTTGAAGGAAATTCATATGCATGTTAATCATTTAAATGATCATGTGAAGATAAATGTGTCAAACACAGCAGGGATAAATAATGTATACAAAATTTCCCACGGGGAGCAAAATATTCTTGGTCTTCATCGGAAAGTTGAAACAATCTTTCGGACCTTCAGGCGCTTTGTAGGAAAACTCTATTTATGGATCAAAGCTCTTACCCGTTTCTAAGATTAAGCAGGAGTGAAATGATAAAATGTTATTTACGAAACAAGCCGTTTAAACAGTTTACTATATATACAATATAAATGTGCCACATATTTACCAAACAGTTATGAATGAGAAATGGACGCAAAACCATAGGCTTAATCTAGTTGAATGAATCTAAAAAGATCTATGTTACCAACTTTTCCGTAGAATACGCATTACTTTAGGAAAATATTGAAACTCTGTCATAAACCTGGGACGATTAGCCCGAAAAGTTGTTACCCTACACTTATATCCGAGGTGTATTTCTCAGCTCAATGAAATAACCGAGTAGTTCCGATTGAGTAGGAGATTGTATGTGAAATATTCGCTTTCAAAAAACGGGTTTTTACGATAAGTTTATGATTTATATCGAGTAATAACTTGTTGTTTGCTTATGGTATCTGAAAAAATGTGCTTTTTTAGTAAAAAAAGTACCGCTACAAAATCGGTCTGCGCTACTCACAAATGCTGAATATGAGATAATATCATGATGATGCATGATTTCTCAGATCATCTTCATTTATTGCGTCAAAGTGATATTTACTTATAAAGTATAATTATAAAGGGATGAATAAAGGCATTAATAGGGAACTAGTAGAAAGGAAAACACGACACAAAGATCATTGCCTGCAAATGTGCCTTCTCACATGTCTCAGACCAGACACTCACCTATTTAGGTAGAACAGGCCCTGGGAGGGGAGCAGTATTTGTAAGTTGACCAATGTAGTATTTACCTACGAAAGCGTGTAAATGTGCCTTCTCACATGTTTTAGACCCGAAACACTCACCTCACTAGGTAAAGGAGGCCCTGCGAGGGAAGCATTCGAAGAGCAAAACGCTTATCGTGCCTTCTCACATGTCGCAGACCAGAGAAACTCACCTAACTAGGTAAAACAGGTCCTGGAAGGGGAGCAATCGAAGAACAAAACGCTTATCGTGCCTTCTCATATGTCTCAGACCAGAGAAACTTACCTTACTAGGTAAAACAGGCCCTAGGAGGGAGCAGTTTATGTAAATGAAGAGCAAAGCCCTTGTGCTAAGAGATGATGGCTGTCCTGATTTGATTCACCGGATGTTTCAGAATTTATTCCCATACTTTCTTTAAGTACAATGCATTAACTTTATTTTCCTTTCATCTGCAGATTAAGATCGTTGTATTTTGTAATTAAATTAGTCATTCGCACAATGGAAATACTTAGTAAATAAAACGTAGTGAAAAAAATCATTGCACAGGGGGGATCATTTTTGAGAGATGAACGATAATGAAATACGGTGTGTAAACACGCTGTGTATAAAAGAACGATGCCTAGGCGTAAACATTAAAATGTTTAAAAGAAGATGGTTGTTAAAGAAACCGATTGCGTAGAGATTAATATTGCACCAGGAAGACCCCTTGATATGGATGAGTGTTTACCGTTTGCTGTTGCTTTCAATTTGGACAATGTGAAAATAACCACATGAATGTGTGAGATAACTAAAGCACGTTCAAAGCGTACTAAGACACGAATCCGATATTGTTGATGATGAATGCCATGCCTATGATAGTGAATTCATCCTAAAATTGAATTCAGCCACACTGAAAATACAGCTAGATACAACATAAGGGATATTGAATTCTAGAATATAAACGTTTTACTTCTATCAACTCAAATCAGTTTTTATGCTGACACCGCACTTATTAAACAGTTACGGGCCTCCACGACAAACGATAACATTCAACAAATTACCTCATATATTTTCACTTTGCTGCACATGATACGGGAAACTTTACAAATCAACACGAACAAATGTGTGATTTGCCGTTTTTTGTTATTTCACATTTCGCCAGAATGGTAATGGAATGGTAATGAGAGGACGGTTTTAAAGATAACATGTTCTTTTTTGGTATGCCTACTTGTGAATTGGACTCCGGGGAGGTCCCCTTGACAAAAACATGAAAAGCAAACATATTTTCAATGGCGTTCAAACCTTTCAAACACTTCAAACACATAAACAATTCTCTGCGTTGGCCTCTTATAAGATTTTATTGACGAGATTGCCAGAGAGGTATTTTATGATCGTTACACTAATGACGTATTTACACTAGTGTTTCACCAAACATTCAATATATTTTTATGAAACATAGATAAAAAGCAATAATATCATGTAAACATTTGGTTTGTTTTCAAATTCCCGGGCAACAATCAGCAAGAACAAAATTTAATCAAATGCCAAGCTAACTACATTGTCTGGTGACATGAACATAACGTCGAGCACAATTTATGTGGCCAATGCAGGACTTACGTGCTGGAGATATATAACTCACAGGTTCCAAATGTTTCAATGGCAAACGTTTCCTTGACTTTAATGCTAGATCTGATTTAGGAATGTGCTGTGACAAATCACTATTGAAATACATAGCAGTAAATGGTGCATAAACTTTTACAAGTCAAAGTAGTAGCAGGCATAGTATGTACGATTATCGTCCAGCATAACATCCTATTCGATTCTTACTCACTTTGATGCATGGTTGAATGAAGATATCAGAAACCATTGAAATAAATGTATGGATTGCTACTTATGACCAATTTATATCATTTTGTTTCAATATTTTATACAAAATACCACAAACATTAGAAAGGACTAAACTAAACAAAGTTTACAACGACGTTAAGCGTACGCTAGTGCTAGTATATTGACGTTATTGCTTCCGAACAAAGACGGTTTCTTCCTTCGTCAAATAGCCCTAGCGTTTCTTCCGGGGCTGACATTACCAGAACATATTGAAGGATAAAAATTTAGTCTCAAATCCCCTATACCCTGTCACCGAGAGGAACAATGTGTTAACATATCAATAAACATTCACGAAACAAGCCCTTGTGGATTTGCAGCACTGTGCTTATCTTCTTAAACAGCCATATAAAAAGGAGAGGCGTGTTCGTTTTCTTATTCAGTCAACACTCTTGCGTTCTAGAGTTCGAACCGCAAATTTAAGAATGGCTGAATTCAATCTGCTTTTAACTGTAATGCTCGTTTGCTTTACAATTATTTCTTTTGGATGTTGTGAACCGCACTGCTCCAAATTCCACTACGAGGAGAAAGTGCTCGAGAAAATGGTGCGACTTGAGTTCAAATTAGAACAATTTGAAAAAGGATATAAGGAGATGGAAAACATTATACGTGAAGAGAGACAAACACTGCAGGAGGAAGCTGTAAAATTAAACGAACAAATAGAGGAGTCCAAGACAATTATCGCATCCAAACTTGGCGACCTGGATGACGAAGCAAAGCTGACAAGTGAGAAGATGCTCAAAGATGTTCGGGACGCCACTACTGCAATGGAGGCTTCACGACAACAGAACGAAGCTAAATTAGCACGACTCTCGGCAGACACGAGGAAGTTCCAGAACGAAACAATTACCAACCTAACAAGTAAGTGAGATGTAATTTATCTACAGTTTAATTTTACGAGAAGAATTTCCAGAACGAAACAATTTTCATCTAACAGGTAATAAAAACGTTTTTATATACAGGTGAATCTTACATGTAGAATTATCAGATCGTATCAAGTAACAACCTCACAAGTAAGTTAGATGTACTTACAGGTGGAGTTTTAGGGAAGTTCCAGAACGAATCAATTATCAACATGACACGTAAGTTAGATGTACTTTGTTCACAGAGGGAATTTGCACAAGGAACTTCCTGAATGAAACAATTACCAACATTACATGTAAGTAAAATTTTACTTTATTTTCTGGTTGATTTAACACAAGGAAGTTCCAGAGAAAATCAATTATGATTATGACACGATTTTTTAGATTTCATTAATTCACAGGATGTTTATTCAATGAATTTAAGAACCGAATATTTATTAATATAACAACTAAATGAGATATTTCTTTTTATTTGCAAGAGAAGCTTTTACACGAATAATACCCTGAAATAATTGTTACTGATTTAGTGTTTCATGGGACGCAATCACGTCTCCTCTATCTTTTTCTTTCACAAGAGTTAACTCCATTTAGTTAAGAAACAAAACCGATTTTGTGAGATGAACAAAGCAGTGTGATTAAGTTAATAAGGTGAAGTATTTGACTGATATCGTTAGAGGTTATTAACCACGAGTCCGATGAACCATCACAACAAGTAAGTTTGGTTCACTTTATTTACAAATAAACCTTACACTAGTTACTCATAGAAGCTATAACCCATTACTTACATGATTAGACAATACGATCTTCTCGATTCACAGAAGATTCTAAGACAACAAAGTTCCCAAACAAACTAATTATCTACATAACTAGGAAAATAATGTCCGTTACATTCTCATCATGAAGATTTACCCACGTATAGTCCTCAAAGAAAGAATGGACCAACAGAGCATGATTGCTATATTGAAAGGTAAATTGTTAGACGTATACTTTTCAGAATAAGAAAACATTCTACATTACAGGTTTAACATATGCATGCACATATTATATGCTTTTATTCCTATAATGATTTCACAAAAAAGGAAGAGTCTCGCCCGAACAATGTAAGACATTATATGTTTACTGTGGTCAGTTGGTCACACTTAACGTCCGAATCAGAATGAAACATGTATATACATTAAAAGAGTCTCGTTAAATATTTTGTAAGTTAAGCGTTCGAACGACAAGTATAATGCCAACTAACAATTTTAGAGGATATCATGCTGATGTTGGCATTTTGAATAATATGTTTATCAGACCAACCAAACAAAACAGTTAAGCCATTAAACACTTTGTTGAGTTGATTGGAATCTCTCGAAAGTATTTCATTTATATCCCGACAAACAGCAAACCTATCCATGTTAGCGATATTCCCTCACCAATACAACACACTATTCATAACAAGCCGCTTACCGCTTACACTCTTCAATTTCATCTATCACTAGTGAAAGACGACCAAACAATGTTGCAATGACTTCTGAAAGCGTCAGAAAGAAAATGGTCTAGAGGAATGGATAACCCAGAACCCGGAGATTTAAGTTGTCATGCCTACCGCTTAAAGAAATTTGGACTGGCAAATTAACATGAACATCGTTGAATAACCTCTATGGTTCAATTTCTTATGTTCAAATTTTTGGAATGTTAAAAGATAGATAAATAAGATAATGTTTTTGAACAAACAAGAACAAAGCTAACTTCCTTCTACATTAAAACCAAATAAGTAACATTACATTATGCAACATGATTAATTTATTTCAAAGCATAAAATAGAGATTTATTTATACTGAAATTTTCGTTGTGGTTAAGGGGTATTAAAATAAAGAGTTAATTTATTTAGAATAAAAGCAAATAAAATGAATATGGTAATTTGATTTGAAGTTGCTATAGATAATTACCGTATATATTCATTAATGTTATATTCCACAGATCTCGTAAAAATACCCGATGTTTTGTTCAAAGCCAAAGATCTAGCTGATGTGTCAGCTAACAACAACGAGGTATTCGTATACAAAACTGTCCTACAGAATGAAGGTGATGGTTACGACGCCGGGAGTGGAGTATTTACAGCGCATGTTGACGGGGACTACCTGTTTACAGCGCAGATGTGTATTGAAGGATACAACCAATTTGTCTACTACGCATTCGTTGTTGATAACGTAGAGCAGAATTCAATGACAGTCGGGTCATCTATGTACACGTGTAGCACTGGAACTCTCTTCTCACGCCTAAAGAAAGGAGCACGTGTTTGGTTGAAAAGCAAAAGTAGTAGTTCGAATGCTTCCCAGAACTGGGTTCGCTGGAATGTATTCTCTGGGATACTCTTAAAGGTCTAACCATGTAATAGTTTTACATCATTTCGGACGTTTAATCGTTAGCGATGTTCGCCGAAGTGTCCAAAATATATTCCAACTCATCTGTAAAAGTTGTAAGCGATTGTAAGTCTTAAAAAGTGAAAACCATTTCACGTGTACTACCTTATTTCTCTTACCGTTATTCGCTGATGTGCACGAATCTTTGATCGGTTTATAACACTTTAATTGAACACTGGTTTATATCCCTCGTTGAAATGAAAGATGCGCGCTCTTTTCAAATGACAATGATGTTATAAGACACTGTGAGATAGTTTAATTCGATGGTGTTATATATAGCTATCATCTTACAATCTCGTAAAATGTATGCATGTGTATGTTGGAATTCTATTTATTTACTTATTCAAAGTGGTTTATCTTAGAATTGACCATGGAACAAGTTTCTACAATAAAGGATTTTCACAATGTGATTTGTTTTGTAAATATATATCTTGTATCATAGAAGTTTTTTTTTAACAGGTTCGAAACTAACATATTGTATCCTGAGACTTCTGTTAAGACTCATTTCGATTGTCCCTATCATGTGTTTGAATGTGTTCTTTCGCCGTTTAACGTGATAACTGATTCGGCAATTGATCTTTTTAAAAAGTTGACCCGAGATTCCTTTACCAACATGGATAAATTATATTCTACGGAGAAAAAGGTTTAATTAATAATGCCTTTGTCTTTCAAAACAGATAATGAAAAATAAGTACAATGGATCTAATATCTGTGTATGTTTCAAACCGAATAAAATTGTCATTTGAAACACGCTATTGTATTCCGTTACGTTTATATCATAATCATACCCTCTAAACCGGCAAGTTGCATCATGATATTTCTGTCTTGCCGTCGCAATCATGGATTTTTCGACAGACGGAATTTTGAAAATATATCGGAGAAGAAAATCATTACACAATCCAGAATAGTCGACATGCATTAATTTAAAGTACAAATGTGCGATGGTCAAAATAGGTTCTTAAAAAGTAACATATTTCAGATACAAGTATCAAACCATTGTGTCAAAGGGACGACATTGCACACGATGAACATTTCCATCTTTTGGGGGAAATGGATTCTCAAATCGTAGGCATCAAAATCAGTTAAAACGCCAAATAGAGTGATGTGATAAGATAGTGTCAAGAGGCCAGCGTTAATCGAAAAAATGTCACTCGGACCAATTTGACTGTTTTTAGTTTTTTTTAAATCCTACCTTTAAGTATATACAGTTTTCAATACGGAGGAAGTTATTTCAGATAAACTCTGAAACACCCCCTTTTTGGTAAAAGCGAATCTATTCGAATACTATTAGGATCAAAATGTATCTCATCTGATGCTTAACCCTTTACCAAACACAAAATTCTCGACTGCCCCAAATTCAAAGAGTTTGTAGACGACATTTTAAAATGTGATGAAATTGGAAAACAATCTTCTGATAGGGTAGAACACATTGTGAATAAAGGATAAATTGTTCGTCACGACCAATTTCTCCTTTTCGCACAATGTTTTCCAGAGTCGTCTGCAACAAAGTGGTTAAATGTCGTTATTGTTTGGTAAAGGGTTAACGCTTAGCACTATGCAGCAGTGGCACAGAAGCACATTGGCGTCTCCTGTATATCGGCTATAGGATACTGCCTGGTGTAGGGAATCATAATTAACCCTTTACCAAACGCCAAACCTTTTACTTTCCCAAATTCAAAGAGTTTGCATACGACATCTCATAATGAGAGGAAACTGGAAGACAATCTTCTGATAGGGCAAAAAACGTGGGAAAATGAAAAATTGCTCGTCATGTTAGAGCATACTTTACTTTGATTAAGCGTAAGGCAATTTGGTCCAGTATGTTGTCAATGTTGAAGGATGAACTCTTATCATAACACAAGCAGTATCGTGCTGGGCATGCCAACTCACGTAGGCTAAACATGAGACCGCACTCGATAAAGATAACCCGATGAAGATCAACTTTGTCTCAGTTGCGTCGAAACTCGTCCATACGACAGAACATATGCATTACACCCTCTCCGTCTCTCTCTCTCTCCCTCCCTCCCTCCCTCCCTCCCTCCCTCCCTCCCTCCCTCCCTCCTCCCTCCTCCCTCCTCCCTCCTCCCTCCCTCCCTCCCTCCTCCCTCCTCCCTCTCCTCCCCCTCCACCCTCCCCTCCTCCTCCCTCCTCCCTCCTCCCTCCTCCCTCCCTCCCTCCCTCCTCCTCCCTCCCTCCTCCCTCCCTCCCTCCCTCCCTCCCTCCCTCCTCCTCCCTCCCTCCTCCTCCCCTCCCTCCTCTCCTCCCTCCTCCTCCTCCCTCCTCCCTCCCTCCCTCCTCCTCCCTCCCCCTCCCTCCCTCCTCCCTCCCTCCCTCCTCCTCCTCCTCCTCCTCCCTCCCCCTCCCTCCTCCTCCCTCCTCCCTCCTCCCTCCTCCTCCTCCTCCTCCTCCTCCTCCTCCTCCCTCCCTCCTCCTCCTCCCTCCCCTCCGTCCCTCCTCCGTCCCCACCTCCGTCCTCCTCCGTCCTTCCTCGATCCCCTCCTCCGTCCCCTCCTCCTCCCTCCGTCCACGCCCTCCTCCTTCCTCCTCCTCCTCCCTCCGTCCTCCCTCCTCCGTCCCTCCCTCCTCCGTCCCCTCCGTCCCTCCGTCCAGTGCCGTCAGTCCGTCCGTCCGTCCCGTCCGTCCCCCTCCTCCTCCTCCCTCCCCCTCCCTCCTCCCTCCCTCCCTCCCTCCCTCCCTCCTCCCTCCTCCTCCCTCCTCCCCCTCCTCTCCTCTCCTCCTCCTCCCTCCTCCTCCTCCTCCCTCCCTCCTCCTCCTCCTCCTCCTCCTCCTCCTCCTCCTCCTCCTCCTCCTCCCTCCCTCCTCCTCCTCCTCCTCTCCTCCTCCCTCCCTCCTCCTCCCCCTCCTCCTCCTCCTCCTCCTCCCTCCTCCTCCTCCTCCTCCCTCCTCCTCCCTCCCTCCCTCCCTCCCTCCCTCCCTCTGTGTCTCTTATTTTGCCATCCGTCTATCCCATTTTGTTTCTCTATCTCTCTCTCCCTCTCTCTTCTTTCCTCACTCCCTCTCTCTTCTTTCCTCTCTTCTTTCCTCGCTCGCTCGCTCGCTCGCTCGCTCGCTTTTTTCATCTGTCTATCCCATTTTGTTTCTTCCAAATCTATAAAAATGGAGGTTGTGTATACACGTTTGATTGTCAAACCCTTTTGATAAAACTTTCTATCATACGTTTAATTCTTTATAGATGTGCTTGGAATAGAGCAGTTTGAACTTGGCCACAGCAATGGCGGATCCAAGGACCATTCCAGAATTATGTAATTAGATATTCCTCTTCCTTATATAACTAAAAAGCGCGTTAATAAACAAGACAAGCAAAACCTATACTATATCCCGAATTTCAAGTCTCTTACAATGACAGCATTAATTCGAACCCGCACATTCTTCCATCGAAATTTGTTAGCCGTGGGTATACGCGCGAACCGGTAACGTAGGTGAGAGCGGTGCCCTAGACGGACCCTTTAAGTGGAAGCCGAAATTTCATTTACAAACAAATTAATTGCAACAATGTTAAGGCACCAAACCTGAATTTAATGTTAGGTAGTCGTGTACATTGAATCGTAAAGTAGAGCATCGTTTTGATGCCTGATTGTACGAATGTCTTTGAATACACATTGAACATTAAGAGCGCTATGGCGCTGAAAGCCATACTTGCGCTCATTTCCACTTGAATTTGAAAGTTCTAGAATAATTGAAAATTAACCGAAAAGTACTTTTAATTCCCTTTTACAGTGGGATTGAGACTGTAAAACGTGCACATGATGCTTTTAATAGAGTGAATACTATAAGGTGTGTTTACAATTAGCGATAAAACAAGGTCAGCCGAGAAACGTTCGGAACCAATAAACCCCAAGAAATTCTCCATTTTGAATATTCACATTGTTAATATTGGATAAATGACAGTATTTTTATGTGTTTCTCGTGATTCTTCTACCAAGGTGTTCGCCACTCATTAACCAGAGCGCTCCTTGCTACTTTAGATGCAACTTGAATGTAAACAATGAAGTTAAATTGGTAGGCACCAAATTTATGAAAATTGCACTTTGAAAAATAGATAATAAATAATGCAGGCGTTATATTGTCAGGATCCTGTGATTTTTCGCTATGTTTCAACATATTCTATCATAATTCATAACTCATTTTACCCAGTTTTACAGTTTTAGTATGCTAGTATGCTTTTAACACTATTTAACATGATATTGGTAGACATGCCTTGTACCAAAATGCTAGGCTATTTTTATATATCGTGAATCACTGACATGGATATGTAAGTATATGATACAATGCCCATCGGGCAATATTCATTGTATGCAGGGTTTGTTCCAGCATGTTGTCGGTATAATATGATGTTAATTAACACAAACACATATTATGCGCAGCGATTTCGCTTAAGATATATAAACAAATTATTGTTTTATACAAAATGATCTCCTATTATGTCATTTTATTCATTTGCGTTAACCCTTTCCCAAACAACAAATTTTCGACTGTCCCGAATTGAAAGAGTTTTGCAGACAACATTTCAAATGATGGTGATGAAATTGGAAAATAATCTTCTGATAGGGCAGAAAAAGGAAAAGAAAAAATTGCTCATGCTTTTTTAGCAATGTTTTCTAATGTCGTCTACAACAAATTGGTCAAATGTTATTGTTTGGGAAAGGGTTAAGAACGTTTAACAGAGTACTACATACTACCACCCTGATGTTTTATATTCCAGCCGTATGGTATATCACAAGGATGTCTACACTCGGCTAACCCCGGAAACGTACAAGGCTTGATTCAAACGCCTCACAGTGATCTCCCTTTTTTTTATTCATCACTGCCACCACCAATGTCACATGACCATCTGCCTAGAAACGAAAACGGCATTTAAAGACTGCGGCGACACCCAAAGAAATCATTCGTTTGTGTTTTATTTGTAAAGAAAATATGTTTAAGTTCAACTGGTCACAAACCAACACAAGAGTACACTATTGCTAAATCAAGTTCTATATCCGGTAAAAAATGGAAATTAAAATATCATTCAAAGTCCATCCAGATCTGGATGGAAATCATGTGGTGGCAGTGATTGATGAAGAGTTGGAAGGGGACATCACTCTGAGGAGTTTAAGCGTGAGTATCTACTGAGGACTATGTTGTTTTTTTAAAGAAATCCTTCAGTTTTTGTTCTCAAGACAGACTTGGTCGTGATGAATAAGCCTACTAGCGGCTTAATACAGGACGCAAGACATTCAGAACGCTCCATTAGGACCTTTCTGAATGGCTCGCGTCCTGTATTAAGATAGCCTCAGACTAAAAAACCTTTTCCGAGCTGTTTAAGAGTGGTCGCTTAAATCAAGACTGTCTGTTTCAGCTAGGTTCTTTCAGACGACATAGTCAGTGAGGAAACACCAGAATTGACTGATACTATATTACTAAAATACTGTTGAAAGCGGTGGTAATCCGAAATACATTCACCTAATCATTATTATAGATATTGCAGTAAGAGAATTAGCTGATCATCATCCAATTCCCTTGTTATTAGCTAGTTTCAATAGTCGTAATATAATGCAGCATATAATGGTGAGCAAATGCAATGCTGAGAGATTGTAAAATAACGTCTTCTTGGTGGATTCTTACCATATCTTCTTGATGGATTCTTACCATATCTTCTATGATGGATTCTTACCATATCTTCTTTGTGGTTTTTTTCCATATCTTCTTGATTGATTTTTATCATATCTTCTTGATGGATTATTTCCATATCATCTATGATTGACTCTTTCCATATTTTCTTAATGGATTCTTACCATATGTTCTTGGTGGATTTTTTTCCATATCTTCATGATTGATTCTTACCATGTCTTCTTTATTGACAATAAATGATTTAACGTATTCTTGAGGGATTCTTACCAGTCAAATCGACGAATGAATGGATATTACCGTACGATTACAAAGAGCTGTACATGTCTCTGTATGTGTGTCTGCCTATACCTCTCTTCCTCTCTAAGTACCTACCAAAGACCCGCCATTTTACTCTGTTTATACCACCCCTTTCGCCATTCGCCCTCCCTTTTTCTTAAACCTCCCCTCTCTGTCACCTTCCTGCTCTCCCCTCTCTCTCACACTCGCTCTCTTTTCCTCTCTCCCTCATCTCATTCTCTCCCCAATGTTTCCCTCTTTTTCTCTCTCGCTCTTTCTCTCGCAATTATCTCCTTCTTCCATACTCTTGCTTTATCTCTCCTTCCTTCTTTTCTGCTCCATCCCACTATATAGCCTTAACGAGAAACCCCGACAATGAATTCTAATGTCCGCTAGAAAAGTACCTTGTTGAGTATGTAAATATCGGACAAATGCAGTTGTGCCCTGTGCCATTGTATTCGTCATTGTGGCAGTGTGGCAACTTTCCACATGAGCAGGGTAGAAGTAAACGTAATTATCCCTACCCGCTACAAATATACCAACATAAACCTGAGCTGCAAATGCTCGTAGGCACACGGTAACCGAGAAAAAATATAGTCCATCGACCGGAGCAGTAAACACACCCGTCACGCTGTTGTAACCGTTACCCTCGTTCATGACAACGCTTGTATACACCAGGGGCCCGTTTTACTAAACAGTTAACGCTTAAGATTTGCGTAAGTCTAAAACAACAAGTCCTTTTATTTCAATATTTGGCAAAGCAATATTGCAAAGTATCCGAGATGCTTCCAATGACGTGTCACATTGCAATATTGTACTTTCATTGAAGTTATTATCCATGTTAATCAATTATGACTTACGCAAACATTTTCCGTAAGTTGTTTAGTAAAATGGGCCCCAGGACTTCAGCAAAACTCGGTGTTGTGTCGTACAGTGTGTGGACTTGAAATGCTGTAATCAATATAACGAAAATACATGTATAAATCTTCAAAGGTCAATGTAGGAGGTAACTTAGCTAACTTGGATGATTTAAGCTTTAATTGTATTATATACAAACTGTATATCTACATCTGGATCTCTCGAACTATGGAAGAAGCGTTATATAAAACATATACCTGTTCAGAGATCAATTAGGAGAAAAACTCGGAAGGTTCAAGCTGTGTAACAACCGGAAATGTAATAAAACAGGAAATGTAATAATATATATAACATTTCATATTTCATTACGATTCCGGTTGATATAGTCAACTGGAAATGCAATAAAAATCTGTGAATGTAATAAGACCAATGAGGAAGTTGTACATACTCATCATTTCACTGTATTGTTTACGCTTAACATTGAAAATCTAAGCGATCTTTTTCAAAACCTGTCGGAAATCGTGCTCGTTCTATGAGATACTGTAACGTGTATCGGGTCCCTCTCGGAGTCAAGCCACCGAGGGTCACCCATACAGGTACAAACCACTTAGTACGTTGCTTAACTTCGAAAGAAAGCCAACCACTCTACCGAACCACCCATAAAAGCAGGCTTCTACAGCGAGACTGTAGAAGTAGTATCTATACATAAACCCTATTACCGTCACAATACTTAAAAGCATTTTCGATCGAGGTTTACTGTATGTAGATACGCAATACACTTGCATTATTACATTTCCTGTTTTATTACATTTCCGCTTTTTACAAAGCTGTAATTTTCTTAGATACATACTAGATACCTACAGCATAATCATCCAGGCTATGGCCGTGGCGTCACATAAACTTACAAGAAAAAAATGATGCAAGCCTCAAAGTCGCCCGCAAAAAATTGATTTGTCTTCTTAAACAAAACATTAAACAAAACTTAAAAAGAATAGAATAGAATTTTTTTTATGATACGTGCAAACATATCTCGTCATTCAAACTGACATTAGAAAGAGCCTGTTACTCGGCTAATGAAAACAATTGCCGAGGGAATAGCTGTCAAAAAGTTTAAACATAGTTTTGTGGCTGACTCTTTCAAAAGTAGAAGAAATTAATCTGAAACGACTCATGATGAAAGACAATCAGATCTAGTCAACATATGTTGGAGGAGCGTTAGACAGGCACTTTTGATACTTATCTTTACCGTTTATCACTTTGACTTCTTCCAAATTTCATAATATTAATTTTGTGCGGGTGTTCAATTTGGAAAATTATCTTATTTCAATAAGCCTACACAATGTAAATGGTCATGGAAACTGTACCAGTGTTCATTTTGTTTAAATGTCTACCAACAATGATTAAACAAATAAACCCGAAGCCTGTCATTTAGATAAAAGTTTGGGAAATCATTGTGATAGAAGAAGAAACTCCTTACAATGAAGCACATTTCTCCCATTATTATTTACGCTTGATACCCTTTTCTTTTTATATAAATCTATCAATTTAATCATAACCTTAGATGTACCTTATGATGTTTTTTTTCAATATTGACATAGTACTAAGGAAAAGGTAAAATATGTATGGCAAATTACAAAAGATAACTAATTAGATATGTCTTTTAACCGTTTCCCAAACGACAAATTTCGACTGTCCCAAATTGAAAGAGTTTGCAGACGACATTTAAAAAAGTGATGAAATTATAAAAAGTAACTTCAGATAGAGAAGAAAACCTTGTGGGAAAAGGATAAATTGCTCTTAGCGAGCAATTTCTCCCTTTCCCACAATATATTTTCCAGAGTTGTATGCAAGAAAGTGGTTAAATGTCGTCATTGTTTGGTAATGGGTTAAGATTAATAAGAATGTTATTAATATATATTAACATGGCATAATATTATGGGGGAAAAGGACAATAATCTTTAATTCTGAATATCGACGAAAATAAATGCAGGCAGCTTTAATAAGATATGAAGACAATATTTCAATTGACCTTACGACAGACTTTGATTGACAGCTGGAACTGACCAATCAGCGAACACTTCGGTTGTTATTCGCCATTTTCTCCAACAAGCTTTGGGACTCTGTCAACACATAGAACTATTGTGCTGTGATTTTTCTTCGTCAATACTGCTTAAGACATTGTTAAATTACTCACAATAGAGAAATTATGTATAAGGGGAGTCTCGTGGGTGAAGTAGAGTTTATCCCGTTTCCGAACTCTGTCACAAATATTGTGAAATGTCTGGGAAATACACGCAATTAGTAAATCTTTGCAAAACATTAACATATAATACGATGTAAAGAATAGAAATATGATCTATTGTTTTATTTTATATCTCTCTGTGTGTCAAGTCCTTTCATTTAAGCCGTTCAGCTCACTATATAGCCCTAACGAGAAACCCAGAAAATGAATTCAACTGTCCGTCTGAAAAGTACCTTATTCCGGATGCGAAATATCGGACAAAGGCAGTTGTGCCCTGTGTCATTGTATTTATCATCGTAGCAGTATAACAACTTTCCGTATTCCTGGGATAGAAGTAAAAGTAATTGTCCCTTCCTGCCGCATATATACCAACATAAAACTGACTTGGAGAAAGTAGGCACACGGTAACCGAGAAGAAATATAGTCCATCCGTCGGAGCAGTAAACACTCCCGTCGCGCTGTTGTAACCGTTACCATCGTTCATGACCACGCTTGTATACACCAGGACTTCAGCAAAACTTGGTAACGTGTCGGACAGGGTATGGGCTTGAAATGCTGTAATTGATAAAACAAAAGTACATGTAGAAATATTCAAAGGTCAATGTAGGAGGTAACTTGGATGATTCAAGCTGTAATTGTATCAACAACGGTATCATCTGAACTATGGAACAGGCGTCACATGCAATTATACAGGTTTTTTTAAATGAGTCATGCGCTGAAAAAAAGTTAGTGTAATAGTTAGCTAAATCCTTTGTGTTGGGAGGGATTTTATATCCATCGATTCTGTATTATCAATTTACTGTCTTAGTCAGCCTCGAACATCTTTTATGACTAAAGATCGGAGGAAGTTGATTTCTGAAGCTCAACTGCGGATGATTATTATCAGAAACCTTAGGCGCAATGATCTTACTTAATGTCAAAAGCAGTTGCGCAAAAGCAAACTTGGTAGGGTGTGGGGTTGAAACCCTCAAAGTTAAAACTTGGCTTGATATTGGACTAAAATGTAAGATACACGCATCTCTTTACCTATAAGACCGCTTTCAATCTTCTCTATCCGCGCTGAAAGAAAGAAATAAAAAGCATTTTTATCACATGTCACTTAAAGGAAAAGTGGACAAAAGAGGCAAAAGTTAAATCTAACGTTACTTGTTTTTTTTTAATATAGGAGCAAAATCTACATAATTATCAAGGAAAACATTCTTCAGCCGCCCTTTCATATTAACATGAATTAAGATAACACATGCAAACAACCCGGAAAAAGTTGAATGATTGGGATCATCTGCCATTGTTCTTTTTTCGAGTAAATGAGTCCTCTTTTATATGGTTTCAGCTTCCTCAATTATATATGGTTTCATTTAAAACCGACATTATTTCAAACACTGACATAGACATCAGCTTGTAAAAGAATACTTCTACAACTGGATTGGGACGGAGGCTTTACGTTAATTGAGACGCATTCTTCTGTTTTACAACAGGACAATCAAAACATTACAACCAACAATGAAAGAGACACATTACTTTCAAACAAGTGTCACTATACATAAGTCGTTTTGCTGACGATCTGATTCATACTCTAACCCTCTATGATGGTATATATATGGTAAGAGAAGCGTCTTTTTTAACAGAAATCTTTTTATATTATAACAACTTTGCGATCAAAAATACGTACCTTCAAAACTACGTGAGTCAGCAAGATGCTGAAATATATAACAGATTTTATTGCTTCAAACCATGCTAAGTTCATTTGCATAGATCTCAAAAGAGAGGTCGAGCGTATGGGTAAAAAAAAGATGTTATATAAAAAAGAATGATCTACTGTACACAGACTTAAAAGAACTAAAGAAGACATAAGAAAGCTAAAAATTATGCAGCATTCTAAGGGTTATTTCGGTTCGTATTAAAAATAACTGAAAACAAAAATTGATAAGAATCTCAGTTCTCAACACCCCATATAGAGGGTTGAAAGAAACTAAACGAGTAGTGTGATCGACCTTCCCCAAATCATCAATGATATTTTTCAAATTTACAATACTAAAACTTCCACGAAAGGCAGTGGGTGTGTGTTGAAGGCTTAACCCTTTCCCAAACAACAAATTTTCGACTGTCCCAAATAGAAGGAGTTTGCATACTACATTTCAAATTGTGATGAAATTGGAAAATAATCTTCTAATAGGGCAGAAAACATTGTGGGAAAGGAAAAATTGCTCGTTACGAGCAATTTCTCCTTTTCCCACAATGTTTTCTAAAGTCGTCTGCAACAACGTGGTCAAATGTCGTTATTGTTTGGGAAAGGGTTAATGTAGTCCTTTTGAAATGATAACTCAACATCCCGGCGTTATGACTCCCATGAAGTTTGAAGAGTTGTCCAAAATGATATATTCAAATGCTCAATAAGTTTCCCAGGTGAACTGGACCAAATCGAAACTCATAGGATTAGTTCAATTAGAACACATCTGTCATAATAAGGAAGCAGCCATCTTGCTTATTCCCGGACTACTTTCATCATGTACTCTTGTTGTCAAATGAAGCTGTCAAGTGAAACATCAATGCAATCATCAAATGTTATGAAAGTTTCTTTATGAACTTTGAAACTTTTAGAATTTCATCTTCAATGGTGAGTGTTAAAGTGACAGACCAGAAACTAATCATATAAAATGATGTTCACTTCCATACACATTAATCTACCCAAAGTGGAACGTGTTATAAGCCGGAAAACATAACCAGAAATTTATAACCATACGCTTAGAAACGAGGCGTATGTCCCATGTTCCGGAAATACCCGAGCAGTTACAATTGACGTAATACTTACGTTTACCCCAACAGCAATCAAGCCAACCATAAAGGCGCATGTCATAATGGCAAGTACCAAGGTACACCGCATGCTTATGGTCACAGTACGTTCCATATTTCCTTTCATATCACACCGCCAACTTCCAACGGCTGTCTATGCAATTATGTCTTCTGTTTTCCTTTGGATATGTTTCAACCAGTGACCTCTTCCTTAAAAAATGTCATCAACACGCTTTATCCTTACTATGTCCTTTTTGTAGCAGCGGTGATTCTAGGTGCCTGGGTTACAAAAGAGAGAAATACAATTAACTGTACCCAAAATGGGCTTAATCAGTTAAACTTGTATATCCATGCCGTCTGAGAAAATATTCGTTTATCCCACTCTAGTCAACTTAACGAACACTTTTCACATACCGAATGGGACCTCGTGAAAAAGATTAGCTCTAGAAACATTCACGATTCAAAAATCGAAACAGATTCAGACGGACCACTGCCATACATGCAAATTGGTAAGTTAGAGGTTCAGAGAGTCGCATTTGTATTGATTGTCAAATTGTCGAAGCTGCAGTGTCATTGTCGTCACAAAAAGCTTTTAATTTGGAATGAATTATGTGAAAACAAATGTTAAATTGTATGTGTCATTTAGTGTAATTCTTACTCAAACTAATTGAAAAACTACCATTGACGACAAATTCCCCGTTCCGTATAATTTCTTTAATATTTTAAATTGGCTTACTTACATTATTGTTTTTAGCGCCAACCAATAAACATTTAGGGCGATGACACAACCAACCCTGGAAATCGGACTCACAAAATTCAGAAATTGAATTTCTAAAACTGCGCAAAGCACATTATCAGAACAGAACAGAACATATATTTATTTGACAAGTACAATACACATAGTCATTTTACAATATTAACTATTTACAAATACAAAACACTATCACGTGATTTAATGATTATGTTTTTTGAATTTCGTGGAAAAAGCTTAATAGATAATTTAAGAAAAAAAAAGAGTGAAAAAAAATGTTTAGCTGCATCTGGACATGGACACTAAGTAGGATTTTTCGAGCATCTAATGCTGGCACACTATCTAAATACGGTTCGTAAGAAAAAGTTAATTTAAAATGCCGCAGTTCTGATAGTGCTGCGCTAGACTCTATAGATCCATACCATTCTTGAGTAAATCATTATCTCACCTTAATAGTATGATTGTCGCCGTTTTCCCGCGTTATAATCCCGTTGCCAAATAATCCTTGATTGAATGGTACGATTTAAACGCAATTACTGCTAGATAATGTTTGTTATATAACTACATGTCGTATTCTTGTGTTAGATATTGGAATGAGTCCAGTTTCCCTATCACAGGTGTATTGGCAACGCTTCATTCTTAATTCATAGAAGTGTATTCTTCAATAACAACATGTACAGTGAACTATTAATAAAATACATCTTAGTCGATTTGGAATCGTTTATGGCTGCTTTAAACGGACGATTTCATATATCTTGCCAAAACGTAAAAATAATGATTTGATAAATCCTTTACATTAAATTAATGACAGTTTTAATTCTTATGTTTTAAATTTGCTGATCATCTGGGTTTCCATTTAAAAAGTGAAACGATACCACATGCTTTTTAATGCTTTACAGACAAACTGAAAACCAATTCATTACTTTTGCATGACGGAAATAAGCTATATATATGCACACTCAAAGATGCAGAAAGCAAACATGATGGTGGTTTGTAAAAATACAGCGACTGCTCTATAGGGTATTCAAATATACACCATAACAAAATAAACCAATGAATCACTATATCTGCAACACAGATGCGTTATATTTCCATCACATAATCATGAAAGGGGATGGAAAGCGTATCAATTTTCTACTTTTTTGTAACTCTATCGATATGTAATGTCATTCTATCCGCAGAGGACATCGTAACTTAAAAAGATCCAAACCCCAATCTGTTAGATACACTGTAATCGTTTTAATACACATATACGTTAAGATTCAACCAATCCTTCAATTAAGGTCTAAACATTACTCTGCGTATGTGTATCTTTATTGGATTTCACACAAATACTTCCTATTGCGTCCAATGTGTGTTTTGATATGGTTTGAGCGAATAGGCCATCGGTGCTGTTAGGGAACTGTGGCCGATAACATTAAAGGGCGAAATGGATATCGGCTTTACGTTACGAATTGTGATATCAACGTTTTCTTGTCTTACTCGTAGAAATTAAGTAAAAACAACCACACTTTAACACTCCAACGTGTAGAATAAAGGTTGCCAAAACTGACATGCTTCAAAAACAAAGACTTTAACCAACAATATAACTGATTAGATCGTATCGATTGAAAGAAGGTGCACGCTACGTCCGTGATCTTAATCGACATATTCTTTTGTCGCGGATGGATAATGCTCGGGTTAACAAAGCTTTTCTGGAACAATTTTATCTGGTTGGAGCTTTAAATCTTTATAATCCATCATAGTTTTAACGCAAATGCCCGGCATCACTTTTCCTGATTTGTCCCCAAGGGCATAATTCTCTTGTTATCCATATAGACTGCCCTTGTTATGATTTTGGAGGCACAATCTTTCATTTGGCTATCACTCTTAATATGCAATGTACAAAACATGGAAATGAATTTTACAATTTTATTTGAATGTTTCGGAAGACTATCATATTAGCATTGTTTCAATCGTAGATTTGACGCTGGTATCACTTAAAGGCACATCAAAGGAGAGGATTACCAATAAATTACTGAAAAAATATATGGAGTTCTTTTATTATGTTCATAAAAGTCACGATAATTAGTTTAGGAATGTATTGAGACCCTATTAAATAGACTCATTTAAGATAAGTAACTTTTTGCTTGAAATATAGTTGTCTCCAATTCAATCATGTTTATCAACAACCTGCTTGTTTACATATTCAAAATAACAAATTCTGATTGGTCGGTTCAAGATTGGTGTGTATCAACTGTGAAGGTCAGAGGTGAAGAATCAGGAAATCTGAATTATAAAACTTGCTAATCTGGGTTATTTCTGGTTTACTTTCACATTTAAGTTGTGCTGAAGATGTTTTCTGGTGATAACTATTTGAACCTGTCCAAAACTTTACCAAATACTATAGTTTGACATAGCATTAATCTCCTTTAATGGGCCTTTAAACCAAGATTGCGCTCATTTAATGTCAACTATTGTGTGAATGTAAGCGAAGAAACGAGTTAAACCAAGAATTTTGAGAACTTGTCTACATTTTATACATTACCCGATTGTAAATTAACGAAGTCAAATTATGTGTATCACAATTCGTGAAAAAAATGCATCTTAGAACATTGCTTATATATAGTGCAGGTGTTATATTATCATGATACTGTGGCGTTTTGCTCTTTTTTTACATACAATTTCATAACTTGAAACTTAGCTGCCCACTTTTGTAGATTTTGAGGACATCTGGCTTTACTGTCACACCCAGTAAAAACTTATTATTATGACTAATTAATTCGTTTCGGACCTAAATGTTTAGATAGTATTTACACTTTTTAAGAAGTTAAGTACTGTTTAACGTAATCAGCTATTGATATAAAACAGCTCGATATACCAGCCTTCGATTTAACAAAGTACACCGCGTGTCTTCCAATAAAGGATAAGATATTCATAATTAGATAGTTTGACATCACAGTGGCATTTTAAAAAGGCCGGACTTTGTCTTATATCAGCGTTTGCATTGCGTGTTTTTTTAACTGATGACTTTAACACCATCTAAGGCAATATCTAACCTGACCCTTTAAGCCAGAATTAAATCTAAAATCCTACGCCATTTCGCATATTTACATGAATTTTCATCATTCCATCCAGTGCAGAAATAATAGACACCTTCGTGTGTGGTAGTTTGCTTTTTAAGACAAAATGAGCCATGTTTATTACTTATGATCATAATTGCTTATTTTGCTATCAATGCGGACATGTGACATAGTATACTTTTATGGGGAATGAGGGAGGTAAAGATAATGACTTGTACAAATTATGTCATTTTATTTGCCTTCAATTTGGACCAGTCACAACTGCCCTTTTTAGGGAGGGGGGAGTTGTGGACCAACTGTGTCCTATTTTCATGAACAAAATATATTGTTAAAGGTACATAAAAGGAGATTAATGCTATATCAAACTATATTATTTGGTAATCTTTTGGTCAGATTCAAACAGTTATCACCAAAAATCCCCATCAGCACAACTTAGTTTATTTTATTTTATTCACTCAGCACATACATTTGTGATATGAGGTACAAATACAAAGTCCAAAGTAAGTAATCAACCAGGCTACAAGCACACAAACATCCGCACACATAAACAAACAAACACACGCTCACCCACAGACCCCCCCACACACACCCCCCCCACACACACACCCCACACACAAATCAACATACAAACATCCCACCCACTCGTAAAGAATTATATAAAAAACAGAAGTTTTGTTGTCGATTCAGTTCCAGGAAATCGCATTATTTGGTGGAAAAAACGACTTTCTGGAAATAGACGGACTATTGTCTTATTAATCCTAGTTATAAATCTGGACAGTAATCATGATTTTATGTTATCTGCCCGGTGGTTTTTGTAAAATGCTTAAGGAGAATAGTGACAAATTTACAGACATTGAGTAGCGTTTCATCATTCCCATTCATCAGATCTTGAAAGTTGTAAGCATTAACATTATGTAAATATCTATGTGGCAGTAATTGTCTACGATATTTTGCAAAATACAAGCATTTAAAAAGATAATGAAATTCGTCACCAATATCACCAGAGTTACAAAGTGTACATATTCTATCATTCAAATCCACTCTTGACCATCGGAGCCTTTCTACAGGAAGATATTTGTTACGTATTCTGAAGTTAATGAGGCTCTGTACATAGAATGAGAGTAGACTACTTAAAAAGTTTTCGTATTTATGTTCACTTTTGAACATACGATAATTTAAACATTTAGAAGAGTCTGAGATCTGACCATGCCACATTTGTGAATATTGATTTTTAAGACTATTTTCAACTTTCTTTAATAGCATGTCTTTAGATCCATTAAAATATTGATTTGTCCAAATGTAACTCAGACCACACTCATCTAATATAGACTTAACAAACAACAACCAATTATCAGGTCTATCCGATCTAACATATTTAGAAAAAATGAAATTGTATAGCACAAAAGACAGCTTATGTTGGTTATTAATAAGGTTATACCAAAATCCAATGATTCTTTTTTTAATTGCAATACAGAGAGGGTATCTTCCATGATCACCGTACAACATAACATGAGGTGTACTACGTTTTACATTTAAAATGTGTTTCAAAAAATCAGTATGGACTTTTTCTATCAAATTCAAGTCAGAGAAACCCCAGACCTCACAACCGTATGTCAAAATAGGCAATATAGTAGAATCGAACAATTTCAATTGGCAATCAATAGGACTATCAAGATTTCTTATCTTTCTATATGGACCAAAGAGACTTTTTCTTGCTTGTTCAACAATATGCAACAACTTGAAAGCCAA
>OX401408.1:4280918-4435192 GCA_947846245.1 Cerastoderma edule
GCATACTTTTTATGGGGAAAGATACGAAGAGAAGCTAACTGGTTAGATCACAGGTCAGCCGCCAATTTTCTTAGCGGCTCGCCTGGATCTTACCTGTTTGCATAAGCATAAAATCGGCTCCAGCACTATAAGGGTTAACATGTTGATACGACGGCAAGACACACCGCGCATTTTCCTAAACACTTATTGAAGATAATGTTCTCAAAGATGAACGCCATATAATAGGTATAACCAGACATTGGTGCATTCGTTTTAAATCAATATTTCAAGGCAGAAAAAATTATTGCAATAAAGAAATATGGACTCATCTTTCTTCCGGTCACCATTCTCCCGTTCGTCTCATACAACAGCAAAGCTGCTAGACAGTTTTAACCTTTTCCCAAACAAAAACGAGATTTGACAACTTTGTTGCAGGAAAGATACCTAAAGTAGCAAACAGGATAGATCAAAGGCCTGCCGCCAATTTACTTTGCAGCTGACCTTGATCTAATCTGTTTGCGTAAGCATGATATCGGTTCCAACACTATAAGGGTAAAGAATTAGGATTTTAGTATCCAAAAATCCTCACCTGTGTACAAGCAGATGTAATACAAACCAAGAAACGCAATGAAATCTTGTGATATTTTAGGATCGATGTCACGTTGTTAATATGATATGCTTACACAGCTTTACCCTTTCACCTCGTGTGCTTGCTTTTGAGCGAACCAGGCTTCCGTATTAATAAATGACTTAAAGGGCCATTAAAGGAGATTAATGCTATATCAAATTATATTATTTGGTAAACTTTGGGACATATTAAAATAGTTATCACCATCATTACCATCAGTTGATTCACACATTTTTGAACCGACCAAGATAATTCGTTTTTTTTAATATGTAAACATACAGGTTGTTGATAAACATGATTGAATTTGAGACAACTATATTTCAAGCACAAACTAACTTATTTAAATGAGTCTATTAAATAGGGTCTCTTTGCATTCCTAAACTAATTTTCATGACTTTTATGAACATGATAAAAGAACTCCATATATTTTTTCAGTAATTTATTTGTACTCCTTTCCTTTGATGTGCCTTTAAGGAGAATGTTTGAGTACGTCGAAACTGATTTAAATGTATATCATCTTGAACAAAAGAACGACTTGTTAATGCGACACGTCATTGGAAGCGCTTGCTCCAGAATTTCCGTCAGCTGAGAAATGTCCGTAAGCTGAGAAATGTCCGCAAGCCTGAGATATGTCCATAATCTTGAGAAATATCCGTAAGCCTGAGATATGTCCATAAGCTTGAGAAATATCCGTAAGCCTGAGATATGTCCATAAGTTTGAGAAATATCCGTAAGCCTGAGATATGTCCATAAGCTTGACAAATATCCGTAAGCCTGAGATATGTCCATAAGCTTGAGAAATATCCGTAAGCTGATAAATTTCGGTAAACTGAAAAAATGTCTGTAAGCTGAGAAATGTCCTTAAGCTGAGAAATGTCTCAGGTTACTGAAATGCTCGAGTAGGCTCTTCCACGCATAACGAGTTTAAATTGGATTGATGCAGCACCGTTCCTAGTCCGGGTGATCCAGACTCGGGTAGTCCATTCTACGTCTATAATACGTCTATTAAACCTTGGATTACCACTCGAGTTTCAATGTATCCGAATTGTGACATGTATAACGATGGAGTGGATCAACAATGCTTTTTCCATAAATAGGTAGCACCTGAAGAGCAATCGTAACTACTCTCGAATTTTCGTGACCTGAGAAATACACTGAGAAATGTTTTCATTGGATAGACCCGATGAGTTCTGATTGCCTGTACACAGTTTGTGAACTTTCCTTTCTCATAAGTGTGTTTCTTATTCGCCTTAAATTTGAGTATTACTCAAAATCCCGTCAAGAAAATGGGTTAATCAAAACTGATAGTTTGTTTTTCGAAATTTAATCTACCACTCCATGGCGGTCAGCGTTAAGGAAAGAGCATTGGGGTCAAACACCACAAGTGTCACATGACCATTTTCTTAGAAACGAAAATGGCGATTAAAGATGGCGGCGACACCCGTTGTGCTTTATAGGTAAAGAAAACGATCTTATGTTTCAATTAAACTTGTAAGAAATCAACACAAGAAGACATAATTACTAAGTTAGATACTTTATCCGGTAAAAATCATGAAAACGAAAATCTTTTTAATTTCATCAAAACCTTGATTAAAATCTTGGGGTGGCAGTGATCGATGCAGCGTACCAAGGGGAGATTACTCTAAGGAGTTTTGAGCCAGTCATGATTTGACTTGATTACTGGATAACTTCAACATTTATCTCACTATTACGTTTGAGTTACCGACCAAAAATGGTTTGAATTGATGTTTAACATTTCCATATACAATGAACTATATCTACTCGTAGATATTATCGGGGACGATTCACCCGAAAATTGTAACCCTATACTCTTATACGAGGTGTATTTCTAAGGTCACGGAAATACCCGGGTAGTTACGATTGATAGCACCCACCACGACTTATGCTGCAAACTACTGGCTAACCAATCACTTGGTCCCTTTTCCGTTTTTAGGGTTTTTTCATCCTTTCTTTAAGTATATAGTTTAACATATGGAGGGAGTTATTTCAGATAAATTCTCAACAACAACAAAAATTAAAAGTGGTATCTTCCCTGTAATACAAATTTGACACCATTATGATGTCACACAACGCGTGTTTTACGGTCGGTCTTTTTTTGTTTTATTATTGATCACCAACATTCAACGTCTGTTGGCCTGCCTGATCAGCATGAATTACACGCTATACTGAGTATCTAAAATATCCTCGGATCCGTCCGTGATATTCGACCACGTGGTTCGTCCACGTGCATTATTTGGTAATGCTACTAAACTATCCTGTTGATATGTATTGCGTATAGCTCTATTGTTTATCGACTGTGTTCGGAAGACTGTCGAGTATTGAATATACCTCGTCATAATTATTCATGCATAGAGGGTAACAGACGGTGAATGTTGGTGAACAGTGACGGCCATTATCTCATGTGTGAAAAACCTTTATCATATTTATCAAATAAATAATGGTGAATTCAGCAGGGATTTTTCTAATTCAATATTTTTCAGACGAAATTACTAGCTTTACTGTCATACCTAAACCTTTTGTGCTACAATTAATCCCGTAAAAATAACTTCCGACGGTCGATAAATCAGGTCGCGTTGTTTATATATGTGTATTAATCGCATCACCTCTACATATATGAATCATATAAATGACCAACTGAAGATAAATGTGTCACACTTAAATAGAATAAATGTTAGTCATATGCATTATCATTGTCAAAGATGTATGTTTACCAATTTTGATAGCATTGTCGACACTCACAATGCATGTTAAAGGAGAAGTCATATACATGTTAATCATTTAAATGATCATGTGAAGATAAATGTGTCAAACACAGCAGGAATAAATAATGTATACAAAATTTCCCACGGGGAGCAAAGTGTTCTTGGTTTTCTTTGGAAAGTTGAAACAATCTTTCGCACCTTCAGGTGCTTTGTAGGAAAACTCTATTTATGGATCAAAGCTCTTACCCATTTCTAAGATTAAGCAGGAGTGAAATGATAAAATGTTATTTACGAAACAAGCCGTTTAAACAGTTTACTATATTTGCAATATAATGAGCCATATATTTACCAAACAGTTAGGAATGAGAAATGGACGCAAAACCATAGGCTTAATCTAGTTGAATGAATCTAAAAAGATCTATGTTACCAACTTTTCCGTAGAATACGCATTACTTTAGAAAAATATTGAAAGCATTGAACTTCTTCATGTGGACGCTTATAGGAAATATGTCATAAGCCTGGGACGATTAGCCCGAAATGTTGTTACCCTACACTTATATCCGATGTGTATTTCTCAGCTCAATGAAATAACCTAGCAGTTCCGATTTAGTAGGAGATTGTATGTGAAATGGTCGCTTTAAAAAAACGGGTTTTTACGATAAGTTTATGATTTATATCGAGTAATAACTTGTTGTTTGCTCATGGTATCTGAAAAAATGTGCTTTTAGCAAATTTGTTTCAAAGAAAAGTACCACTACAAAATCGGTCTGCACTACTCACAAATGCTGAATATGAGATAATATCATTATGATGCATGATTTCTCAGATCGTCTTCATTTATTGCGTCAAAGTGATATTAACTTATAAAGTATAATTATAAAGGGATGAATAAAGGCATTATTAGGGAACTATTAGAAAGGAAAACACGACACAAAGACCATTGCCTGTAAGTGTGCCTTCTCACATGTCTCAGACCAGACATTCACCTTTCTAGGTAGAACAGGCCCTGGGAGGGGAGCAGTATTTGTAAGTTAACCAACGTAGTATTTACCTACGAAAGCATGTAAATGTGCCTTCTCACATATTTCAGACCCGAAACACTCACTTCACTAGCTAAAGGAGACTCTGCGAGGGGAGCATTCGAAGAGCAAAACGCTTATTTCGCCTTCTTTCATGTCGCAGACCAGAGAAACTTACCTTACTAGGCAAAACAGGTCCTGGGAGGGGAGCAAGCGAAGAGCAAAACGCTTATCGTGTCTTCTCACATATCTCAGACCAGAGAAACTTACCTTACTAGGTAAAACAGGCCCTGGGAGGAAGCAGTTTATTTAAATGAAGACCAAAGCCCTTGTGCGAAGAGATGATGGCTGACCTGATTTGATTCACCGGATGTTTCAGAATTTCCTCCCATACTTTTTTTTTAAGGACAATGCATAAACTCTATTTTCTTTTCATCTGCAGATTAAGATCGTTGTATTTTGTAACTAAATTAGTCATTCGCACAATGGATATACTTAGTAAATAAAACGTTGTGAAAAAATCCATTGTACAAGGGGGATCATTTTGTAGAGATAAACGATAAAGAAATACGGTGTGTAAAAACGCTGTGTATAAAAGAACGATGCCTAGGCGTAAACATTAAAATGTTTAAAAGAAAATTGTTGTGTTTAGAAAACGATTGCGTAGAGAATAATATTGCATCAGGAAGACCCCTTGATTGCTGTTGCTTTCAACTTGGACAAGATGAAAACAACCACATGAATGTGTGAGATAACTAAAACACGTTGAAAGCGGATTAAGACACGAATCCTTTTTTGTTGATGGTGAATGCCGTGCCTATGATAGTGAATTCATCCTACAATTGAATTCATCTTCACCTGAAAATACAGCTAGATGCAATATAAGGGATATTGATTTCAAGAATATAAACGTTTTACTTCTATCAACTCAAATCAGTTTTTATGTTGACACCGCACTTATTAAACAGTAACGGGCCTCCACGACAAACGATAACATTCAGCCATTTACCTCATATATTTTCACTTTGCTGCACATAATACGGAAAAATTTACAAATCAACACGAACAAATTTGTGATTTGCCGTTTTTTGTTATTTCACATTTCGCCACAATGGTAATGGAACTTACAACTAACATTATGTTATTAAAAACGATTGGTATTTGACATGACTGCTTGATTTATTTTTGTCGTTTGCTCCCTCTTTTAATGAGGACCTGTGAAAAAATCCAGAATGAGAGGACGGTTTTAAAGATAACATGTTCTTTTTTTTTGCATGCCTACTTGTGAGTTGGACTCCGGGGAGGTCCCTTTGACACAAACATGATGAAGCAAAAATATTTTCAATGGCGTTCAAACGTTTCAAACACTTCAAACACATCAAACATTCTCTGCGTTGGTCTCTTAATAGATCTTATCGACGAGATGACAGAGAGATATTTTATGATCGTTACATAAATGACGCATTTACACTAGTGTTGCACCAAACATCCAAGATGTTTTTATGAAACATTGATAAATAGCAATAATATCATGTAAACATTTGGTTTGTTTTCATCTTGCCGGGCAACTATCAGTAAGAACAAAATTTAATCAAATGTCAAGCTAACTACAGTGTCTGGTGACAAGAACATAACGTCGAGCACAATTTATGTGGTCAAAGCTGGAGATGTATAACTCACATGTTCAAAAGGTTTCAATGGTAAACATTTCCTTGACATTAATGCTAGATCTGACTTGGGAATGTGCTGTGACCAATGCTATCTGATGGCATCCATGTCAGCCAACTCACGACTGAAATATATAGCAGTAAATGGTGCATAAACTTCTTCAATGCTAAATAGTAGCAGGCCTAGTATGTTTATACAATGAACTTCTCGCATAACCTTCCTATTCGATTCTTACTCACTTTGGTGCATGGTTTAATGAGGATATCAGAAACCATTGAGAGAAAAGTATAAATTGCTACTTATGACCAATTTATATCATTTTGTTTCAATATTTTATACAAAATAACACAAACATTAGAAAGGACTAAACTAAATTTAGTATTCAACAACGTCAATTGTACTCTAGTGCTAGTACATTGACGTTGTTGTTTCCGAACAAAGACGGTTTCTTCCTTCGTCAAATAGTCCTAGCGTTTCATCCGGGGCTGACATTACCAGAACATATTGAAGGATAAAAATTTAGTCTCAAGTCCCGTATACCCTGTCACCGAGAGGAACAATGTGTTAACATATCATTAAACATTCACGAAACAAGCACCTGTGGATTTGCAGCACTGTGTTTATCTTCTTAAACAGCCATATAAAAAGGAGAGGCGTGTTCGTTTTCTTATTCAGTCAACACTCTTGCGTTCTAGAGTTCGAACCGCAAATTGAAGAATGGCTGAATTCAATCTGCTTTTAACTGTAATGCTCGTTTGCTTTACAATTATTTCTTTTGGATGTTGTGAACCACACTGCTCCAAATTCCACTACGAGGAGAAAGTGCTCGAGAAAATGGTGCGACTTGAGTTCAAATTAGAACAATTTGAAAAAGGATATAAGGAGATGGAAAACATTATACGTGAAGAGAGACAAACACTGCAGGAGGAAGCTGTAAAATTAAACGAACAAATAGAGGAGGCTTCACGACAACAGAACGAAGCTAGATTAGCACGGCTTTCGGCGGACACGAGGGAGTTCCTGAACGAAACAATTACCAACCTAACAAGTAAGTGAGATGTAATTTATCTACAGTTTAATTTTACGAGAAGAATTTCCAGAACGAAACAATTTTCATCTAACAGGTAATAAAAACGTTTTTATATACAGGTGAATCTTACATGTAGAATTATCAGATCGTATCAAGTAACAACCTCACAAGTAAGTTTGATGTACTTACTGGTGGAGTTTTAGGGAAGTTCCAGAACGAATCAATTATCAACATGACACGTAAGTTAGATGTACTTTGTTCACAGAAGGAATTTGCACAAGGAACTTCCTGAATGAAACAATTACCAACATTACATGTAAGTCAAATTTTACTTTATTTTCTGGTTGATTTAACACAAGGAAGTTCCAGAGAAAATCAATTATGATTATGACACGATTTTTTAGATTTCATTAATTCACAGGATGTTTATTCAATGAATTTAAGAACCGAATATTTATTAATATAACAACTAAATGAAATATTTTTTTTATTTGCAAGAGAGGCTTTTACACGAATAATACCCTGAAATAATTGTTACTGATTTAGTGTTTCATGGGACACAATCACGTCTGCTCTATCTTTTTCTTTCACAAGAGTTAACTCCATTTAGTTAAGAAACAAAACCGATTTTGTGAGATGAACAAAGCAGTGTGATTAAGTTAATAAGGTGAAGTATTTGACTGATATCGTTAGAGGTTATTAACCACGAGTCCGATGAACCATCACAACAAGTAAGTTTGGTTCACTTTATTTACAAATAAACCTTACACTAGTTACTCATAGAAGCTATAACCCATTACTTACATGATTAGACAATACGATCTTCTCGATTCACAGAAGATTTCTAAGACAACAAAGTTCCCAAACAAACTATTTATCTACATAACTAGGAAAATAATGTCCGTTACATTCTCATCATGAAGATTTACCCACGTATAGTCCTCAAAGAAAGAATGGACCAACAGAACATGATTGCTATATTGACAGGTTAATTGTTAGACGTATACTTTTCAGAATAAGAAAACATTCTACATTACAGGTTTAACATATGCATGCACATATTATATGCTTTTATTCCTATAATGATTTCACAAAAAAGGAAGAGTCTCGCCCGAACAATGTAAGACATTATATGTTTACTGTGGTCAGTTGGTCACACTTAACGTCCGAATCAGAATGAAACATGTATATACATTAAAAGAGTCTCGTTAAATATTTTGTAAGTTAAGCGTTCGAACGACAAGTATAATGCCAACTAACAATTTAAGAGGATATCATGCTGATGTTGGCATTTTGAATAATATGTTTATCAGACCAATCAAACAAAACAGTTAAGCCATTAAACACTTTGTTGAGTTGATTGGAATCTCTCGAAAGTATTTCATTTATATCCCGACAAACAGCAAACCTATCCATGTTAGCGATATTCCCTCACCAATACAACACACTATTCATAACAAGCCGCTTACCGCTTACACTCTTCAATTTCATCTATCACTAGTGAAAGACGACCAAACAATGTTGCAATGACTTCTTAAAGCGTCAGAAAGAAAATGGTCTAGAGGAATGGATAACCCAGAACCCGGAGATTTAAGTTGTCATGCCTACCGCTTAAAGAAATTTGGACTGGCAAATTAACATGAACATCGTTGAATAACCTCTATGGTTCAATTTCTTATGTTCAAATTTTTGGAATGTTAAAAGATAGATAAATAAGATAATGTTTTTGAACAAACAAGAACAAAGCTAACTTCCTTCTACATTAAAACCAAATAAGTAACATTACATTATGCAACATGATTAATTTATTTCAAAGCATAAAATAGAGATTTATTTATACTGAAATTTTCGTTGTGGTTAAGGGGTATTAAAATAAAGAGTTAATTTATTTAGAATAAAAGCAAATAAAATGAATATGGTAATTTGATTTGAAGTTGCTATAGATAATTACCGTATATATTCATTAATGTTCTATTCCACAGATCTCGTCAAAATACCCGATGTTTTGTTCAAAGCCAAAGATCTAGCTGATGTGTCAGTTTACAACAACGAGGTATTCGTATACAAAACTGTCCTACAGAATGAAGGTGATGGTTACGACGCCGGGAGTGGAGTATTTACAGCGCCTGTTGACGGGGATTTCCTGTTTACAGCGCAGATGTGTATTGCCCCCAACAGTAATATCCACTACGCATTCGTTGTTGATAACGTAGAGCAGAAGGCAATGACAGTCAGGTCATCTAAATACATGTGTAGCACTGGAACTCTCTTCTCACGCCTAAAGAAAGGAGCACGTGTTTGGTTGAAAAGCAAAAGTAGTTCGAATGCTTCCCAGAACTCGGTTCGCTGGAATGTATTCTCTGGGATACTCTTAAAGGTCTAACCATGTAATAGTTTTACATCATTTCGGACGTTTAATCGTTAGCGATGTTCGCCGAAGTGTCCAAAATATATTCCAACTCATCTGTAAAAGTTGTAAGCGATTGTAAGTCTTAAAAAGTGAGAACCATTTCACGTGTACTACCTTATTTCTCTTACCGTTATTCGCTGATGTGCACGAATCTTTGATCGGTTTATAACACTTTAATTGAACACTGGTTTATATCCCTCGTTGAAATGAAAGATGCGCGCTCTTTTCAAATGACAATGATGTTATAAGACACTGTGAGATAGTTTAATTCGATGGTGTTATATATAGCTATCATCTTACAATCTCGTAAAATGTATGCATGTGTATGTTGGAATTCTATTTATTTACTTATTCAAAGTGGTTTATCTTAGAATTGACCATGGAACAAGTTTCTACAATAAAGGATTTTCACAATGTGATTTGTTTTGTAAATATATATCTTGTATCATAGAAGTTTTTTTTTAACAGGTTCGAAACCAAACATGTTGTATCCTGAGACTTCTGTTAAGACTCATTTCGATTGTCCCTACCATGTGTTTGAATGTGTTCTTTCGCCGTTTAACGTGATAACTGATTCGGCAATTGATCTTTTTAAAAAGTTGACCCGAGATTCCTTTACCAACATGGATAAATTATATTCTACGGAGAAAAAGGTTTAATTAATAATGCCTTTGTCTTTCAAAACAGATAATGAAAAATAAGTACAATGAATCTAATATCTGTGTATGTTTCAAACCGAATAAAATTGTCATTTGAAACACGCTATTGTATTCCGTTACGTTTATATCATAATCATACCCTCTAAACCGGCAAGTTGCATCATGATATTTCTGTCTTGCCGTCGCAATCATGGATTTTTCGACAGACGGAATTTTGAAAATATATCGGAGAAGAAAATCATTACACAATCCAGAATATTCGACATGCATTAATTTAAAGTACAAATGTGCGATGGTCAAAATAGGTTCTTAAAAAGTAACATATTTCAGATACAAGTATCAAACCATTGTGTCAAAGGGACGACATTGCACACGATGAACATTTCCATCTTTTGGGGGAAATGGATTCTCAAATCGTCGGCATCAAAATCAGTTAAAACGCCAAATAGAGTGATGTGATAAGATAGTGTCAAGAGGCCAGCGTTAAAAATGTCACTCGGACCAATTTGACTGTTTTTAGTTTTTTTTAAATCCTACCTTTAAGTATATACAGTTTTCAATACGGAGGAAGTTATTTCAGATAAACTCTGAAACACCCCCTTTCTCCCCCCCCCCCTAAAAAAATGGTCTTTTTGGTAAAAGCGAATCTATTCGAATACTATTAGGATCAAAATGTATCTCATCTGATGCTTAACCCTTTACCAAACACAAAATTCTTGACTGCCCCAAATTCAAAGAGTTTGTAGACGACATTTTAAAATGTGATGAAATTGGAAAACAATCTTCTGATAGGGTAGAACACATTGTGGATAAAGGATAAATTGTTCGTCACGACCAATTTCTCCTTTTCGCACAATGTTTTCCAGAGTCGTCTGCAACAAAGTGGTTAAATGTCGTTATTGTTTGGTAAAGGGTTAACGCTTAGCACTACGCAGCAGTGGCACAGAAGCACATTGGCGTCTCCTGTATATCGGCTATAGGATACTGCCTGGTGTAGGGAATCATAATTAACCCTTTACCAAACGCCAAACCTTTTACTTTCCCAAATTCAAAGAGTTTGCATACGACATCTCATAATGAGATGAAACTGGAAGACAATCTTCTGATAGGGCAAAAAACGTGGGAAAATGAAAAATTGCTCGTCATGTTAGAGCATACTTTACTTTGATTAAGCGTAAGGCAATTTGGTCCAGTATGTTGTCAATGTTGAAGGATGAACTCTTATCATAACACAAGCAGTATCGTGCTGGGCATGCCAACTCACGTAGGCTAAACATGAGACCGCACTCGATAAAGATAACCCGATGAAGATCAACTTTGTCTCAGTTGCGTCGAAACTCGTCCATACGACAGAACATATGCATTACACCCTCTCCCTCCCTCCCTCTCCCTCCCTCCCTCCCTCCCTCCCTCCCTCCTCCTCCCTCCTCCTCCCTCCCTCCTCCTCCCTCCTCCTCCCTCCTCCTCCTCCTCCCTCCCTCCCTCCCTCCTCCCTCCCTCCCTCCTCCCTCCCTCCCTCCCTCCCTCCCTCCCTCCTCCCTCCCTCCCTCCTCCCCTCCCTCCCTCCCTCCTCCTCCCTCCCTCCCTCCTCTCCTCCCTCCCTCCCTCCTCCTCCCTCCCTCCCTCCCCCTCCCTCCCTCCTCCCTCCCTCCCCTCCCCTCCCTCCTCCCTCCTCCTCCTCCTCCTCCTCCCTCCCTCCGTCCCCTCCCTCCGTCCTCCGTCCTCCGTCCCTCCTCCGGTCCTCCTCCGTCCCTCCTCCGTCCCCTCCCTCCGTCCTCCGTCCCTCCCTCCGTCCCTCCTCCTCCTCCTCCTCCTCCCTCCTCCTCCCTCCTCCCTCCCTCCTCCCTCCTCCCTCCCTCCTCCTCCCTCCCTCCCTCCTCCTCCCTCCCTCCCTCTCCTCCTCCTCCCTCCTCCCTCCCTCCTCCTCCCTCCCTCCCTCCTCCCTCCCTCCTCCCTCCTCCCTCCTCCTCCTCCTCCTCCTCCCTCCCTCCCTCCCTCCTCCCTCCTCCCTCCCTCCTCCTCCTCCTCCTCCCTCCCTCCCTCCCTCCTCCTCCCTCCTCCCTCCTCCCCTCCCTCCCTCCCTCCCTCCCTCCCTCTGTGTCTCTTATTTTGCCATCCGTCTATCCCATTTTGTTTCTCTATCTCTCTCTCCCTCTCTCTTCTTTCCTCACTCCCTCTCTCTTCTTTCCTCTCTTCTTTCCTCGCTCGCTCGCTCGCTCGCTCGCTCGCTTTTTTCATCTGTCTATCCCATTTTGTTTCTTCCAAATCTATAAAAATGGAGGTTGTGTATACACGTTTGATTGTCAAACCCTTTTGATAAAACTTTCTATCACACGTTTAATTCTTTATAGATGTGCTTGGAATAGAGCAGTTTGAACTTGGCCACAGCAATGGCGGATCCAAGGACCATTCCAGAATTATGTAATTAGATATTCCTCTTCCTTATATAACTAAAAAGCGCGTTAATAAACAAGACAAGCAAAACCTATACTATATCCCGAATTTCATGTCTCTTACAATGACAACATTAATTCGAACCCGCACATTCTTCCATCGAAATTTGTTAGCCGTGGGTATACGCGCGAACCGGTAACGTAGGTGAGAGCGGTGCCCTAGACGGACCCTTTAAGTGGAAGCCGAAATTTCATTTACAAACAAATTAATTGCGACAATGTTAAGGCACCAAACCTGAATTTAATGTTAGGTAGTCGTGTACATTGAATCGTAAAGTAGAGCATCGTTTTGATGCCTGATTGTACGAATGTCTTTGAATACACATTGAACATTAAGAGCGCTATGGCGCTGAAAGCCATACTTGCGCTCATTTCCACTTGAATTTGAAAGTTCTAGAATAATTGAAAATTAACCGAAAAGTACTTTTAATTCCCTTTTACAGTGGGATTGAGACTGTAAAACGTGCACATGATGCTTTTAATAGAGTGAATACTATAAGGTGTGTTTACAATTAGCGATAAAACAAGGTCAGCCGAGAAACGTTCGGAACCAATAAACCCCAAGAAATTCTCCATTTTGAATATTCACATTGTTAATATTGGATAAATGACAGTATTTTTATGTGTTTCTCGTGATTCTTCTACCAAGGTGTTCGCCACTCATTAACCAGAGCGCTCCTTGCTACTTTAGATGCAACTTGAATGTAAACAATGAAGTTAAATTGGTAGGCACCAAATTTATGAAATTTGCACTTTGAAAAATAGATAATAAATAATGCAGGCGTTATATTGTCAGGATCCTGTGATTTTTCGCTATGTTTCAACATATTCTATCATAATTCATAACTCATTTTACCCAGTTTTACAGTTTTAGTATGCTAGTATGCTTTTAACACTATTTAACATGATATTGGTAGACATGCCTTGTACCAAAATGCTAGGCTATTTTTATATATCGTGAATCACTGACATGGATATGTAAGTATATGATACAATGCCCATCGGGCAATATTCATTGTATGCAGGGTTTGTTCCAGCATGTTGTCGGTATAATATGATGTTAATTAACACAAACACATATTATGCGCAGCGATTTCGCTTAAGATATATAAACAAATTATTGTTTTATACAAAATGATCTCCTATTATGTCATTTTATTCATTTGCGTTAACCCTTTCCCAAACAACAAATTTTCGACTGTCCCGAATTGAAAGAGTTTTGCAGACAACATTTCAAATGATGGTGATGAAATTGGAAAATAATCTTCTGATAGGGCAGAAAAAGGAAAAGAAAAAATTGCTCATGCTTTTTTAGCAATGTTTTCTAATGTCGTCTACAACAAATTGGTCAAATGTTATTGTTTGGGAAAGGGTTAAGAACGTTTAACAGAGTACTACACACTACCACCCTGATGTTTTATATTCCAGCCGTATGGTATATCACAAGGATGTCTACACTCGGCTAACCCCGGAAACGTACAAGGCTTGATTCAAACGCCTCACAGTGATCTCCCTTTTTTTTATTCATCACTGCCACCACCAATGTCACATGACCATCTGCCTAGAAACGAAAACGGCATTTAAAGATGGCGGCGACACCCAAAGAAATCATTCGTTTGTGTTTTATTTGTAAAGAAAATATGTTTAAGTTCAACTGGTCACAAACCAACACAAGAGTACACTATTGCTAAATCAAGTTCTATATCCGGTAAAAAATGGAAATTAAAATATCATTCAAAGTCCATCCAGATCTGGATGGAAATCATGTGGTGGCAGTGATCGATGAAGAGTTGGAAGGGGACATCACTCTGAGGAGTTTAAGCGTGAGTATCTACTGAGGACTATGTTGTTTCTTTTAAGCAATCCTTCAGTTTTTGTTCTCAAGACAGACTTGGTCGTGATGAATAAGCCTACTAGCGGCTTAATACAGGACGCAAGACATTCAAAACGCTCCATTAGGACCTTTCTGAATGGCTCGCGTCCTGTATTAAGATAGCCTCAGACTAAAAAACCTTTTCCGAGCTGTTTAAGAGTGGTCGCTTAAATCAAGACTGTCTGTTTCAGCTAGGTTCTTTCAGACGACATAGTCAGCGAGGAAACACCATAATTGACTGATACTATATTACTAAAATACTGTTGAAAGCGGTGGTAATCCGAAATACATTCACCTAATCATTATTATAGATATTGCAGTAAGAGAATTAGCTGATCATCATCCAATTCCCTTGTTATTAGCTAGTTTCAATAGTCGTAATATAATGCAGCATATAATGGTGAGCAAATGCAATGCTGAGAGATTGTAAAATAACGTCTTCTTGGTGGATTCTTACCATATCTCTATGATTGACTCTTTCCATATTTTCTTAATGGATTCTTACCATATGTTCTTGGTGGATTTTTTTCCATATCTTCATGATTGATTCTTAACATGTCTTCTTTATTGACAATAAATGATTTAACGTCTTCTTGAGGGATTCTTACCAGTCAAATCGACGAATGAATGGATATTAACCGTACGATTACAAAGAGCTGTACATGTCTCTGATTGTGTGTCTGCATATACCTCTCTTCCTCTCTAAGTACCTACCAAAGACCCGCCATCCTCTATTTTACTCTGTTTATACCACCCCTTTCGCCATTCGCCCTCCCTTTTTCTCAAACCTCCCCTCTCTGTCACCTTCCTGCTCTCCCCTCTCTCTCACACTCGTTCTCTTTTCCTCTCTCCCTCATCTCATTCTCTCCCCAATGTTTCCCTCTTTTTCTCTCTCGCTCTTTCTCTCGCAATTATCTCATTCTTCCATACTCTTGCTTTATCTCTCCTTCCTTCTTTTCTGCTCCATCCCACTATATAGCCTTAACGAGAAACCCCGAAAATGAATTCTAATGTCCGCTAGAAAAGTACCTTGTTGAGTATGTGAAATATCGGACAAATGCGGTTGTGCCCTGTGCCATTGTATTCGTCATTGTGGCAGTGTGGCAACTTTCCAGATGAGCAGGGTAGAAGTAAAAGTAATTATCCCTGCCCGCTACAAATATACGAACATAAACCTGAGCTGCAAATGCCCGTAGGCACACGGTAACCGAGAAGAAATATAGTCCATCCGTCGGAGCAGTAAACACCCCGTCACGCTGTTGTAACCGTTACCATCGTTCATGACAACGCTTGCATACACCAGGACTTCAGCAAAACTCGGTGTTGTGTCGTACAGTGTGTGGGCTTGAAATGCTGTAATCAATATAACGAAAATACATGTATAAATCTTCAAAGGTCAATGTAGGAGGTAACTTAGCTAACTTGGATGATTTAAGCTTTAATTGTATTATATACAAACTGTATATCTACATCTGGATCACTCGAACTGTGGAAGAAGCGTTACATAAAACATATACCTGTTCAGAGATCAATTAGGAGAATAACTCGGAAGGTTCAAGCTGTGTAACAACCGGAAATGTAATAAGACCAATGAGGAAGTTGTACATACTCATCATTTCGCTGTATTGTTTACGCTAAACATTGAAAATCTAAGCGATCTATTTCAAAACCTGTCGGAAATCGTGCTCGTTCTGTGAGATACTGTAACGTGTATCGGGTCCCTCTCGGAGTCAAGCCACCGAGGGTTACCTATCCAGGTACAAACCACTTAGTACGTTGCTTAACTTCGAAAGAAAGCCTACCACTCTACCGAACCACCCATAAAAGCAGGCTTCTACAGCGAGACTGTAGAAGTAGTATCTATACATAAACCCTATTACCGTCACAATACTTAAAAGCATTTTCGATCGAGGTTTACTGTATGTAGATACGCAATACACTTGCATTATTACATTTCCTGTTTTATTACATTTCCGGTTTTTACAAAGCTGTAATTTTCTTAGATACATACTAGATACCTACAGCATGATCATCCAGGCTATGGCCGTGGCGTCACATAAACTTACAAGAAAAAATTAATGCAAGCCTCAAAGTCGCCCGCAAAAAATTGATTTGTCTTCTTAAACAATACATCAAACAAAACTTTAAAAGAATAGAATATAATTTTTTTTATGATACGTGCAAACATTTCCCCTCATTCAATATGACATTAGAAAGAGCCTGTTACTCGGCTAATGAAAACAATTGCCGAGGGAATAGCTGTCAAAAAGTTTAAACATAGTTTTGTGGCGGACTGTTTCACCAAAAGTAAAAGAAATTAATCTGAAACGACTCATGATGAAAGACAATCAGATCTAGTCAACATATGTTGGAGGAGCGTTAGACAGGCGCTTTTGATACTTATCTTTACCGTTTATCACTTTGACTTCTTCCAAATTTCATAATATCAATTTTGTGTAGGTGTTTTCAATTTGAAGAATTATCTTATTTCAAAAGGATCAAATGGGTTAAGAAATATGCAACAGAAGAATTTCACCTGCAAACCCATATATAGAAATTGAGTGTCTCTAAACTTTTATGAAAGTTGTCTGTAATTGTTTCAATTTTTGCCAACACAAAGTATGCATACACTGCTTGTTTAATGATATTGAATTTGGAAACCGATGTCAAACAAACACATGATAATACTCTTGCAGCAGAAGCTAGAATCTATTAAGGAGGAAGACGAAAAAAGTGTTCAATACAAACAATTTCTGTATCTCATTTGTAGTACATTGTAATTGTCGTCAGTTCAAGTTTACAAATTGGATTATTCTTATAATCCCATATACAAAGAAGCCTACACAATGTGAATGGTCATGGAAACTGTACCAGTGTTCATTTTGTTTAAATGTCTACCAACAATGATTAAACAGATAAACCTGAAACCTCTCATTTAGATGAAAGTTTGGGAAATGATTGTGATAGAAGAAGAAACTCCTTACAATAAAGCACATTTCTCCCATTATTATTTACACTTGATACCCTTTTCTTTTTAATTTAATAATAACCTTAGATGTACCTTATAATAGATTTTTCTTTTCAATATTGACATAGTACTCAGGAAAAGGTAAAATATGTATGGCAAATTACAAAAGATAACTAATTAGATATGTCTTTTAACCGTTTCCCAAACGACACATTTCGACAGTCCCAAATTGAAAGAGTTTGCAGACAATATTTAAAAAAATTAATGAAATTATAAAATATAACTTCAAATAGAGAAGAAAACCTTGTGGGAAAAGGATAAATTGCTCTTAGCGAGCAAATTCTCCCTTTCCCACAATATGTTTTCCAGAGTTTTCTGCAAGAAAGTGGTTAAATGTCGTCATTGTTTGGTAATGGGTTAAGATTAATAAGAATGTTACTAATATATATTAACATGGCATAATATTATGGGGGAAAAGGACAATAATCTATAATTCTAAATAACGACGAAAATAAATGCAGGCAGCTTTAATAAGATATGAAGACAATATTTCAATTGACCTTACGACAGTCTTTGATTGACAGCTGGAACTGACCAATCAGCGAACACTTCGGTTGTTATCCGCCATTTTCTCCAACAAGCTGTGCGACTCTGTCAACACATAGAACTATTATGCTGTGATTTTTCTTCGTCAATACTGCTTAAGACATTATTAAAGTACTCACAATAGAAAAATTATGTATAAGGAGAGTCTCGTGGGTGAAGTAGAGTTCATCCCGTTTCCGAAATCTGTCACAAATATTGTGAAATGTCTGGGAAATACACGCAATTAGTAAATCTTTGCAAAACGTTAATATATTAAACGATGTAAAGAATAGAAATATGATATATTGTTTTATTTTATTTTTTTTTCTTTCACAAGTAAGCAATTCTTATTTTTGTCCTTTATCTTCGTTTGAAAATGAAAAATCGTTGTTTTTAAAAACGGAATTAACATATAATGACGAATATCAAAAGTTGCATTTGATTATGAATCACATGTTAACTAAAATACAATATTGATCGATAGTGATGTGAGAGGACATGATTTCCAGTTTGATATTTTCAAATTCTTCAAATTGGATTTTAATTAATTGATTTTGTTTTTAAATGGACCATTAGAGCACCTTATACAATTAATCAACTCTCTTATTATAGCCCATCAATCCACCTACATGTAATGTCGATGCATCGTATCCAAATTTAAAAGCTATTAAAAACAAAAAAAAACATAGCTCCTTGTTGCAACTTTATCCGAATACCTTAAAGAATCTAAGGAAATATGGGTGCTTTAATATGTTGTAATACAACCTTCTTGGTGGCCAATGGTTGATCACAAAGACCACCGATTGGCTAAACAACAAAGTGTTTGTGACCTGACCATGAAGTGCAATTGTGTCAGATTGATGTTAATTAGCTTGAAACCCTAAATCCTTTTAACAATCGAGGTTGGTTAGTTGAAACCATAGCAAAAAAAGCAATAAACAAACTGTCTACTTATTACTTATAACTTCATTTCTTTGAGACAGCACTGATAGAAAACACTACTACTTTTAAGTTAGTATTAGCACTAATCAATCCAAGCCTTTTAGAATGTGTCATCAAGTAAAGTGATGTGCACCAACTTCGTACAGAAGAAACATTATTCTCATGCCAAAACCAATAGTATTACATATAACAACTTTAAGAAAAAGCAGGACGTGGAACATTCTATGTTGACCTAATTAGAACTACACAAAGACCACATCTTCACATTTTACAGATGTCTTAAAACTGTCATTTTTGAAACACATACTTCGCATCACATTAAGGCCTGTTGAAGATACTATCGAGCTAAGTGACTTATAATTAAATGTACGGTACGAACGTAATATGGGACAAATTGAAAAAGATCGAAGCGTTTTTGGTTAATCACCTTTTTATTTTTATCAATTAAACCTAAAAAGCATCTGAATATATACTTTCTGATTTTGGACTGTTTTTTACCGAAAGAAATTGAATGATTTAAAGGAAAGGGTGACGATAATTCTGCTTAAAGGCTGAAAACCGCATTTTTATCGGCACTAAGACCGTAACAGCTTCAGTTTTACTTTGTTATTTTCGTTGATCAAAATGGAATTTTAAGGCTCTGGACCTATGACTTAATCACTGCATATATAACCTATTATTAAATCGGAGACAATTGTATGCAATCAATGCTAAAGTGCTTAAAAATAAATTTTAAGAGAATAAATTGAGAGGTCGGTATTTTAACAAAGGCGATTCGACAGTTGAGATGATACGGGCACCTGCTGACGTATTTCATTGATCAAATTGATTGACTGACATCTCGTAAATTACGTTATAAAATATAGGGTTTTAGAATATTTATCAGAGAGCCAGTCTAATGGACCTCGTCAGACAACTTTACACATTGGACTGGCACTCGGTACCGTCATTTTGATAAGAAAACCGATTTTAAGACTAACTAAAAGAGATACAGGCTGGAAAATGGACCTGTTATTGTTTGAAATCAATCTTATTTTAAACTATTTTTCCAAATAAAACCCTTTTTATAACACAAAACCAAACAGAAAACAGTTTTTGAAACAATGAATAAAGGAGGAAAGATCAACGACTAAAAAGGAGAAGCCTTTGTTATGAATAATTTTCCAAAAAATGATGAGTCTCGAGCAATAAAAGTTACGTGCAATATTGAGGGACATAGAACCATCCAATCTGTGTTGTCAATTAACTGTTTAAGATGCCTCGCACAGGTTAGTATGTCAGAAAGTAGGAGACACTTGGTTTTCTAAGGCCCATTTACATTGAAATTGATTATTACCAGATGGTCATTATGAACAGGTTTCTAACAATGTTTAGACGCAGATCCAAGTTGGCAGGCATTTGGAGTTAATCGAATTAAAGTTATCTTTCTCCTTACCTATGAGGCCTTTTGTCTTCTCTTTGCGCGCTGAAAGATACAAAACAAAAGCATTTTTATCATCAGCCACTTAGTGGAAAAGAAATGATAAGGCACAACTTAAATCCAACGTAATATGTTGATATATATATAAATATATTATATATGTGGAGGGAGGGGCAGCATGTGTTGGGGGAGTGGGAGTGTGGGTGTGGGTGTGGTGGTGAACCTTCTTCATTTGCCCATCAAATTGAGATAACGTATACAAGAATAAACTGGAAGAACGTAAATGATTGAGATCAATTAACACAGTTATTTCTGAATCAATGAATCGTTGTTTACACCTGGTTTCTGATGTAAAATGACATCATTTCAAACATACACATCGATATTAGATTGTAAAGAAATCTTTATACAAATGGATTGGTACGAAAGCTTAACCATTTATTGAGTCACATTGTGTTGCGTTACAAAATGACAATAAAGAAATTAAAACAGACAACTAAACAGACACATTGCTTTCAGAAATGTGTCACAGAACATACGTACCATGATGGCATATATCACGAAAGAGACAATTCCTCTTTTTTAACAGATTTTATTTAGATTGTAAAAACATGGCGATCAAAATGCGTACCTTCCAAACTGCGTGAATCAGCAAGATGCTGAAATATACAAAATACCTTATTGTTTTACATGCTAGATGGGTTTGGATTTTGTTTTCGGATAAGACCTTTCATTTGCCATGCGTTGTTTACCAATTCATGCATAAAGCTTTTTAGATATGCGTTGTTCATAGATGAGAACATTTGATAGTAAAAAAAAATGCCGTTGAAACAATAGTTTTTGTATTGTTGTTTGATATACAACTAAAAGTAGCTATTGAAAGTATAACTAATTCATGAATCATCAATTTCTATAAATATTTAAAGTTTATTTGCATATATCTCAGAAGCGATGTCGTAGTCTTGTTCAACATAGATGTTATATTGAAATAGATTTAAATCTACTGTGCACTTACTTTGAAGAATTTATAAACATGGCAGCAGTTAATAGAGTGTAAACGGACTATTTTATTGCCCAGTTCCCACGAACGGTTTAGCCCGCACCGTGAGGTGGATAAATAATGAGTAATTGGGGTTTCGTGCATGTTAAATCTGGCAGGCCTCAAAAAGTGGTATATAAATTCAATGGACTAAGGATGCTCCCAACCCGTAGCCCCAAAACGGTATAAGTTTGCTTCCAGTGACTATTCTTCAGTGCGTATCATATAACAGTGTAGGTGCTAAGTTTTAAAGAAATTGATTCTTAACTTCCAAGTTTCCTCATATCATAGCCACAATTACCACATGTGCTACTTAACTGAGCATATTGATGGCAGAACATTCAACATTTTCCATGAATATAATACAAGTTATTGTTTCTCTCCCTCGGCCATATGCTCATAAAGCACACGACCCAAATGATAAATGTTGAAAGCCGGAAGAATTGCATCTTTCATGAACCAAAGAGTTGTGCTCTGAGAGCAAAAGACGTTAGTAATTTGAATTGTTTATTGTCACTAAACAAAAATATCACTTTTTAATTTCTTTCTTCTATGCCACTAAATTCCCGTGATAGATAATGTGGAGTGAGCTCATGAGTTGTTAAACGTTTCTGAAGATTAACGTGACGATGCTACTAAAATAGCTCTTCTTATTTAAAAGAAAAATAACCGTTTATACGGTTTGCAATAACTGTAATAGAAATGTTCAATATCTTTTCTACACTGTCATGAACACGATTGGCAAGCTATCTAAAACTTAACCTTTTGTTACTTTGAAAACATATGTTACCATGTTTTTGGTACATGTGTAGATGGACATTTATTTTAAGAACGGGTGGAAAGTATGTCAGTCGGATTGGCATAACATATCAAAAGTTTGTATATCAACAACTTTTTTTTTGTGTTCCTATTCGAAGATCAAAAAATCTTAAAAAGAGGAAGAATCCCAGTGCTCAACACAATTTGATTATGGTTGAATGAATTAAACAAGTAGAATGATCAACCTTTTGCCAATCTACCTTGATATTTTTCATGACACTTCCATAAAGCTTTCATTACTTGAAGTGGACGCTCACGAGAAGCTCGTTATAAACCGGGGCACATAGTCCAATAATTTGTAACCCTACGCTTATGTACGAGGCGTATGTCTCATGTTACGAAAATACCCAAGCAGTTACGATTAACGTAACACTTACGTCGACTCCAACAGCAATCAAGCCAACTACGAAGGCGCATGTCAAAATGGCCAGGACCACGGTGCACCGCATGATTATGGTCACAGTACGTTCCATAGTTCCCTTCATATCCCTGCTCCTTTGTTAACTTCCAGCGATTGTCTATGCAAGTATGTGATCTGTTTTATTTTGGCAACGTTCTAATCAGGGACTCTTTCGTTAAGAAATATTATCAACAAGCTTTATTCTTCCTATGTCCTTTTTGTAGCAGCGGTCATGCTAAAAGTCTGGGTTACCAAGAGAGAGAGATACAATTAAATGTATCCAACATGGGCTTAATAGGTTAAACTTGTACATCCATGCCATTTGTGAAAAATATTCTTATATCCAACTCGAGTCAATTTGACGAATACTTTTCATATACCGAATATTACCTCGTGAAAACCAATAGCTCTAGAAACAATCACGATTCAAAAATCGAAACAAAATCAGACAAACCACTGCTGTTCGTGTAAATCGGTAAATTAGAGGTTCCGAGAGACTGCGGTTGTAGTGATTGTCAAAACGTCAAAACTGTCGTATCATTATCTTAACACATAGTTTTCAATTTCGAACAAATTATGTGAAAACAAATGTTAAATATGTATGTGTCATATAGTGTTATTCTTACTCAAACTAATTGAAAAACTACCATTGACGACACACTCCTTGTTCCGTATAATTTCTCTTTGATTTCAAATTGGTTAACTTGCATTATTGTTTTAGCGCCAAACATTGAACAGTTGGGACGATGATATTCGAAAATTTCTATAACAGCAAAAAACACATTACCTCACCTTGATAGTGTGCTTGTTGCAGTTTTCGAACGTTGTATCCTATAGCTAAAGAACCTCTGACTTACTGATACAATTGACCTTACAACATACTTTGATTGACAGCTGGAACTGACCAATCAGCGACCACTTCGGTTGCTATCCGCCATTTTCTCCGACAAGCTTTGCGATTCCGTCAACACATAGCACTATTGTACTTTGATATTTCTTCGTCAATATTGTTTAAAATGTTTAAGAGATATTGTTAAATTACTTACAATAGGACATTAAATATAAGGAGAGACTTGTGTGTTAAGTAGAGTTTATCCCATTTCCGAAAATATATTGTGAAATGTCTGAAAAATACTCGCAATTAGTAAATTTATGCATAACGTTAATGTATAAAAAGAGTTAAAGAATAGAAATATGAAATATAGTTTTATTTTATTTTTTGTTCTTTCACAGTAAAGCAAATGTTTTTTTTTCTTTAATCTTCGTTTGAAAATTAAAATTCGATGTTTTTAAAAACGGAATTAACACATAATGACAAATGTCATTAGTTGCGTTTGAATCAAATGTTAACTAAAAATACATGACAATATTGATCGATAATGATGTGAGAGTACATGGTTTCCAGGTTTCCAGTTGGATATGTACAAATTCTTCAAATTTGATTTTAATTAATAAATTTGTTCTTAAACGGACCCTTAACAAAAAATGTACTTTTTTATCATAGCTCATCAATTCGCCTACAGGTGATGATCGATGTATATTGTACCCAAATTTTAAAGCTATTAGCAAAGCCAAACCCCTATCTCCTTGTTGCAACATTATCCAAATATATAAAAGAATCTGAGGAAAAATGGATGCTTTGATATGTTGTAAAACACACTCTTGGTGGCCAATGGTTGATTACAAAGTCCGCCAATCGGCTAAACATAAAGGATTTGTGACTTGACCATAAAGTGCAATTGTGTCAGATTGATGTTAATTAGCGTAACATCCCTTAATCCTTGTAACAATCAAAGTTTGTTAACCCTTTACCAAACAATAACGACATTTGACCACTATGTTGCAGACAACTATAAAAAACATTGTTTGAAAAGGAGAAATTGCTCTTAAAAAACCATTATTCCTTTTCCGACAATTTTTTCTGCCCTTTCAGAAAATTATTCATCATGTTTATTGAAATTTGGTCTGCAAACTCTTTAAATTTGGGACAGTTGAAAGTAATTGAGTTTGGTTAAATGACCCTTAGTTCGTAACCAAGTAGCAAAAGTTCGATAATCGATTGAGTTGCATACAAAAGATTATCTTCAAATGGGTTGATGATCATCTTAAATGGCTACAAAATAGGGACTGTTGTAATCAGCATTTCCTTACACCAGAATCGCAACATGAACAACACCATTACTACCAATTCCAACATGACAAAATAAGTTGGTCTGCGTTTTGAATCATTAAGGATATCCTGTTTTAGTAGAAGCTAAATTTAAAACATTCAAGAGAAAAAAGAAATCATTTTGTTCGTAACCAACACATATTGAATAATAATTGTTTTGAAGTAGCATGTGATACGGTCATTTTGAAGGTTTGGTCGAACCAGTGCCGAACGGACGAATGACAACCAGACCCGAGTCTGTTGGAACTATGGACGGATCGTGTTTGATGCCGATCGGACCCTAGACTGCTTGAGTTCACTCCTTTTCCGCCATAGACATATATAACAGAGCTGTTATCTATGTCTCTAACGCCCACTTATTCACCATTTTTCTTTTTACAAAATGTCACGCTATGTACGTAGCATCCAGCACCAAAGGCAAGTGCTTATTTTGTCAGAATATCTCCGATTTCAAATAAGAATATCCGAAATCAACAGCAATGTCAGACATGGATCCTTGTTTGTGCATTGACGCTATTTTAGTCGGAATGTCGGAAAAAAAGAGTGACTTCCCCTGTTTTTGGTGGGCGTGGTGGTTAACTGCTCTGTGTCGTAAGGTCAATTAAAACGCAATTGCTGTTAGATAATGGTTAGTAGATAAGTGTGTCGTCTTCTTTTGTTAGATATTGGAACGAGTCGAGTTGCTTAAACTTAGGTGTATTGGCCACCCTTCATTTATTGATCGTAGTAGTGTTTTTTGTTCATAACAATACAGTGAAGTATTCATAATAAACGTCTCAGTCGATTAGAAATCGTATACGGCTGCCAATAAAGATTTAATAAATCCTTGACACTGAATTAAAGGAAATTTTGAATTCCGTAATTCTAACTTTGCTGATCATCACTGTTTTCATTTAACATGTGGAAACGATAGCACATGCTTTTCAGTGTTTTGATGGCAAACTCTTATCCAATTCGATGATTTTGTATGAACGAAATAAGCTATAAATATGCTCACCAAATCGTATCTAGAAAGCAAACATTATGTTGGTACTTTAACTGACCTAGATGTATTGGGTATCTAAAAGAACGTCATTGTTTACGAAGTAAACCAATTAATTATTATATCTGCAACATAGATGCGTTATATTTTGCATAACTTAATTACGAAAAGGGCTGAAAAGCGTATAAATTTTCTAGTTTTATGTAACTCTATCAATATGTAATGTCTTTCTTTCCGAAGAAGAAATTGTATTTTAAAAAGCTCGAAACCTCAATCTGTAAGACAGCCCTTTTAATACAACACTATGCTAAGATTCAACATATCTTTCAATTAAGTTATAAATAAAACTCTGTGTATGTGTATCTTTATTGGATTTTAAGCAAGTCCTTCCCATGGCGTCCAATATATGTTTTAAAATCTTTTGAGCGAATAAGCCCTCGATGCTGTTGGGGAATTGTGGCCGATTACATTAAAGGACGAAATGGATATCGGCTTTACGTTACGAAATGTGATACCAACGTTTCCTGGTCTTACTCGTATAAATTAAGTAAAAACAACCACACCTTAACACTCCAACGTGTCGAATAAAGTTTGCCAAAACGGACACGCTTCAAAGACAAAGACTTATATCAACAATAGAACTGATAAGATCTTATCGATTGAAAAAAGTTGCATTCTAAGTTCTTGACCGTAATCGGAACATTTTGTCGCAGATTGATAATGCTCGGGTTAACAAAGGTTTCCTGAAACAATTTTGGGTTAACAAAGGTTTCCTGAAACAATTTTAATAAAATTGGAGCTTTAAATCATTATACATAATCATATTCTTAATACAAATGCCCGACATCCCATTTCATGTTCTTTTCCTCAATGGCATAATTCTCTTGTTACACTTATATACTGCCCTTGTTTTAATTTTGGAGACACAATTTCTCATAGTCGGGATTGGGTTGACACTCTTTATATACAATGAACAAAACACGGAAATCAATTTACAATTTCATGTGAATGTTTCGGTAGATCATCTTACTAGCATTGTGCAACCCGTAGATTTGACGCTGTTATACAAAAGTACGACCAGCGTTTATGACCAGGGGCTTGACACATTGCTCGTTCGGTCGATGGCATGGTTTCACTAAAGCCAAAATGATTTGATGTGAAATATTGTGTAAGTGTAAGCGATGAAACGAGGTCAACCAAGAAATGGGATTACTTGTCTACATTTCTTGACATTGCCCGATTCTAAAATATTGAAGTCAATTTTTGTGTTAGACAGTTCGTGGAAAAAACAATTTGGAACATCGCTAATTAAAAGTGCAGGCGTTAAATCATCATGGTAATTTGGTGTTTTGCTATTTTCTACATATCATTTCATAATTAAAAACTCATTCGCCCAATTTTGCAGTTTTTGAGGACATCTGGTTTTAATGTCACACCCAGTAAAAACCGATGTGACAAATCATTCATCATTATGACTTATTAAAACGTTTCGGAACTAAATGATTAGATAGTATTTACACTGTTGAAGAAATTTAGTACTGTTTAACGTAATCAGTTTTTTTATATATAAAACGGCTCGATACATTCCGCCTTTGATATAACAAAATGTCGTGTGTCCTCCAATAATAAAGTACAGGGCAGTCATAATTAGATATTGGCTTCACAGCGACATTTTGACAGTGACACAGAGACAGAACTCTGTCTACTATCAACTTTTGCGTTGCGTGTTTTTGAATTGAAGACTTGAACAGTATCTAGGACAATATCAATCATGACACTTTAAGCCAGATTTCTATCTAAAAGCCTACGCAAACTAACATTTTGCATATTTACATGTCAGAACACATGTTTGTTTTTATCCTTCCATCTAGTGCAGAACTGTAGACACCTTCGTGTGTGGTTGTTTGCTTTTTTTAAATAAAATGAGCCATGTTAATAACTAATGAACATCTTTGAAAAAAGCTCCCTATGTATAAGAGATGGTTTAAGGACTGAACAGTATCGATTTTTAAAAGAGGTACATATATGGATCAAGGTGCAAAGAATTTTGCACAAATACAGTTATATAACTTATAACAAATGAAAGTGTTTAGTTTATGTAAAAAAAACCACACACACCTTAGTGTGTATATGGCACTAGCGTCCGACTGTATTTCATTTACAACCTGTGGGATAACAAAGGTAAGTCTGATTCCCTAAAGGGAACAACGATGCTTTGGCTGAGTTTCGAGGATCTTTGGTCAGGGCACTGTTTTGCAGCCTTGTACTGGAAGATTACGCAGGAACTTATATATAACTGAACATTGTTGAATGCGACGTTAAAACTCCATTGAAAATAACTTTGAACTGCGCACTACACAATATTTCATAAAAGGGAGTTATCGGCTACATCATTCCCCTATGTTTGCTTTTTTCTTAACCTCATGCTTAGAGCGGTCGTAAGTCCAAAGCAAATATTATCTGTTGTGTCAATGTCAAGGGAAAAAACCCATATGGCGCATGAACACGTTATTGTAATCATCTCTTCGTGACGCGTCCAAGGACGAATAACATAACAATAATGTTAACTTTGTTTAAAGTATCTTTTCCAATTATATTGGTTTTGACGTTAATATTTTCCTAGGGTCATTTGGTAAAACAATACGCTGATAGACAATTTTTAGATGTTCGAGAAAATCAGGTTAAGGACATCAATGTTGCTTAATCAAAGCCAGCGACCGAGGCCTATGCCCTGTAAAATTCTTTAGTTAAACGAATCCGCTAAGAAATTTAAAAACAATGCTGCGCAAAAAAGGTAAGGGTTGTATTTAATAACGAATTAATTCTTTCGTCTTAAAACGCTCTACTCAATGGCATAAAACATTATTTCTTTGCTTATTTTGCTATCAATACGGACATGTGACTTAGTATACCTTTATGGGGGAATCAGGAAAGTAACGATAATGACTTTTACAAATTGTGTCTTTTTATTTGCCTTCAATTTGGACCAGTCACAACTGCTCTTTTCAAGGAGGGGGAATTGTGGAAGTATAGAAATGAGGCAGAATCGAAAAGGGTTTTTTTCCACACCAACTGTGTCCTATTTTCATACACAAAATACATTGTTAACCTCAATGTCAATATTCTAAAATGAATCTTTAGCACAATTTGCTGGAAGGAATGTTGATTAAGCAGTGCGTGCATGGTTTCGACGGAGAGCCCAGTTAAATAGCTTACAATACTCAACAATTTTTAACTAAAGCTTTCATAATGATCGATCGATTCGTCTGTATCGTTTATAAATGGTAAGTACGTCTTTATTTGCGCACTCCTTTTCGTGGTGCTTCCTGGTTGTATGTACTTAGTAGCTCCAGCTGAAAATTCTAATTTGGCTCCGATGATAGCATGAGAACAAACCATCACATTCTTTGTGATAAGAATTGGGAACCAGAGTGTCAATAGGGAATTTTGTACTTTATGATCAATTAATCTTTCGGTCACAGAGGTTTCTAAAGACTTATGCGACAGATGCATAATTTTAAGATAACTCTGATAAGAGCTTAAGATCGAGTCTCGATGTAGATTTCCCAACGTTAAACCAACACGATAGGTTTCTTTCTAAAGCGGGGGATGCATATGAACGTTTTTGCTTAAATGCAAGACACATATTCGGAAACAGATATCATTGAAATATATGTAAAGGGTTTGAAAGTTTACGATATAATGACAAACAAGAAGAAAGTGCCTGCATCCCAAAGATTCGTAACTTTACGTCAGCGTTAACAAACTTGTCGCAACCCTTGAATTCCAACTGTAACATTGTTTTTAATGTAAATGAAAATAAGACATACGTTTAAAGGTACGATAAACACTTAGAGGTAGGACTCGTTCACCGTTCATGTCTTAATTAACTTTATGGTAATGACTTCTTTCTCCTTAAATTTACGAGTACGAGGAAATCTATCGCACAAACCTTTCTAGAACTGGCTTTCGGGAGACACTTACAGGTTGAGTCAGAAACAATTGAAACAAATGATTGAAATTACATACATGTTTATTATATTCCAGTCATAATTATTGTGCAGAAACATGTTTCACACGGATAAAAAAACACACGACAAAAGAAATATCCGTATTACAATGCAAGCAAACGTGAAATTTGAAAGGCTAGAATTATTGTGTTATATAACCCTATGTTATTGATGAATCAGAAACATTCGATCTTATCTTTATTAGTTATTGTTTTAAACAATATATGTAGTAGAATGATGTTATTATTGTTAATAAAGTGCACATTTATAATAAAGTGCTTATTATGGTTTAGTATCTCTTTCTAGGTTAAAAACTGTTTCTCGTTGTTTGAGAAAAGATCGCATCTAGCAAGACCTTTGGTCTCGCAAAATCACATTTTCTTGCACAATCGGAAGGAAATACAAACATCGAGAAAGATACTACACCATAATATTCGATCTTTTATTACCACTGGTTTTGTTCGAATATCCTTTTCCTGACACTCAAGAGCCCTAGACGTGTACTGGTGAATTTAAGGAAAGTCGTCATATCACTGCAAAACTGTTGATTCGACGTTAAAGCCAACTCATAACAAAGAGAAATCAAACGGAATTGCGATCTTATTGAACCTCTTTTTAAAAGGGATTGAAACACCAATACAAAAAGGGTTTAAAGCTTTTATTCTTTGTTAATGTTATCTGAAACCGCATTTAAATCGAACCGGGACGTAATTTTGTATTGGGTAACTTAAAAGTATTGTCACAATATACCCCCTATTGTACTTGATCGACCGTTTACTTGAGAATATGGAACACTTTAACATGTTGTGCTGTTACCCATTATATCATATAGAAATCTATGACAAGTCAGGATTAAAAGTAACAACCCTGCATGAAAAAAAGAAAATCGGTTAAATTATATTGTAGTGAGAAAAGAAATCCTATTTAAACACCAAAAATTGCAATTTCAAACCATAACTTAAAACACACTAATTTAATCATATCAAAAAATTGTTTTTCAAGCGAAAGGAATATGAGGTGCATAAAAAACTAAAACAAAATCTAAAAAATGCAGTATTAAAACATATAATCTAAAAAAAGCAACATATATGTGTACCTTATTTAGACGTGTAAATCAGTGCAAAAGAAGACATATTTCAAAATAAAAATACTCTCTCAGTTTCTTCTCTCGGTCTTCGCCTATTTCATTTGTGTGTCTTCGATTTTTATTTCTCTTACTTCTTTTTGATTCATTGTTGTATATCTCAATGCAACATACTGATGTAGAGTTTGCCTCTTGACACATACTTGTTTCCTACTCCACTATATCCCTTTCTCTTCTCTAATAGTCATTTTCGCCTTTGTATTGATCGTGTGACTGTTGTGTCTGTATCTGTCTGTTTGCTTGTGTGTTTCTAAATGTGTGTCTTTGTATATGCATGCTAACCTCTATGTCTGACTATATGCCTGTTTCTCAATTATTCTTCTATTTATCACCTCTTTCTAATCACCCTATTTGATGCTCTCCTGACTTTGTATACCACTTTTTCCCTGCCTCTCTCTCTCTCTCTCCTTTTTATTCTCGCTCTCTCTCTTCTTTTTTCCTCTCTCAATTGTCTCCTTTTTCTCCCGTCTCAATTGTCTCTCTCTCTCCTTCTATCTCTCCTCCTCTCTCTCTCTCTCTCTCTCTCTCTCTCTCTCTCTCTCTCTCTCTCTCTCTCTCTCTCTCTCTCTCTCTCTCTCTCTCTCTCTCTCTCTCTCTCTCTCTCTCCCTCTCTCTCTCTCTCTCTCTTCTCTCTCTCTCTCTCTCTCTCTCTCTCTCTCTCTCTCTCTCTCTCTCTCTCTCTCTCTCTCTCTCTCTTTTTCTCTCTTTATCTCTCTCTCTCTCAGTTAGCTGTACATGTCTCTGTATCTGCCTATACTTCTCTTTTTCTCTAAGTACCTACCAGAGACCCACCATCCGATATTTTACTCTGTTAACACCACCCCTTTCGGCATTCGCCCTCCCTTTCTCTCAAACCTCCCCTCTCTGTCACCTTCATTCTCTCTCCCCTCTCTCTCTCTCGCTCTCTTTTCCTCTCTCCCTCATCTAATTCTCTCCCCAATGTTTCCCTCTTTTTCTCTCTCGCTCATTTTCTCACAATATCTCCTTCTTCCCTCTTTATCCCTCCTTCCTGCCTTTCAGCCAACTATATACCCTTAACGAGAAACCCCGAAAATGAATTCAACTGTCCGATAGAAAAGTACCTTGTTGAGTATGTGAAATATCGGACAAATGCAGTTGTGCCCTGTGCCATTGTATTCGTCATTGTGGCAGTGTGGCAACTTTCCGTATTAGAGGGGTAGAAGTAAAAGTAATTATCTCTACCCGCTACAAATATACCAACATAAACCTGATTTGCAAAAAATCGTAGGCACACGGTAACTGAGAAGAAATATAGTCCATCGACCGGAGCAGTAAACACCCCCGTCGCACTGTTGTAACCGTTGCCATCGTTCATGACCACGCTTGTATACACCATCACTTGTCCAAAACTCGGTGTTGTGTCGGCTAGTGAGTGGGCTTGGAATGCTGTAATCATTATAACAAAAGTTTATTTATACTTATTCAAAGGTCAATGGAGGAGGAATCTCGGATGATATAAGCTTTAATTGTACTACATACAAACTGTATATTCACATCTGGATCAATCGAACTCTTGAGAGGCGTCACATTAAACATATACCTATACAAAGATAAAATAGGAGAATAACTTAGAAGGTTCAAGCTGTAATTGTTTTATATACAAACTGTATATTTACAGGTTGATTATCCGAACTATGGAGGGGCGTCACATAAAGCATTTACCTATACAAAGATCAATTACGAAAATGAATTGGAAGGTTCAAGCTGTAATTGTTTTATATACAAACTGTATATTTACCGCTTGATTATCCGAACTATGGAGGGATGTCATATAAAACATATACCTATACAAAGATCAATTAGGAGAATAACTCGGAAGGTTCAAGCTGTAATTGTTTTATATACAAACTGTATATTTACATCGGGATCATCCGATATATTGAGGTGGCGTCAAATAAAAATTATATCTTTTATGAGATCAATTAAGGAGATAACTCGATGATTCAAGATGTAATTTTCTTATATGCAAACTGTATATCTACATCTGGATTATCCAAACTATGGTTGTGGCGTCAAATGAAAATTTAACCTTTTAAGTCCAACTCCGCCTAAAAACCATGCAAAACCTGCAGAAAGTGATTTATCGTATGTCACAAAATCTAACAAAGTTATGTTTTTCGGATAGATAACAGCCTAAAAATAAGCAAACAAAGATTTTTTCTTCAAAAGATTTTGGTGGATTCTGGAAGCGTTTCAAAAAATGGCTTTTTGGTGAATTCAAAAGGGTTTATTTAGCAAAATTCAGATCGATTTTTCTCCCAAGACCAACCTCGTTCATCAAATAATATGCTTTTATTGGGTACATACGGTCATTATCTGTTGATTTCAAATCTGAAACCCGCGTGTTTTTTTGTATTTTGATGTTAATTAACACAAAACAATTTTATTTGATTTCCAAGGGAAGCAACTCTGTATACCTGGGGTTTCATGGATTACTTCCCCAAAAGGGAGGTAGTAATCAATATCAAAACTTTTCCAATAACATCTTCTAGTACTTCAAACTAAATGATATTATCATCTAAAAATTGTTTCTATTTAATTTTCATACAACTCAAAATCAAGACCACTTGTTTTTGCTCTTTAATTAATAGTTGTTCACTTATCAATTTATTTACAAATGACTCCCTTAGCAACAACAACAACAACAACAACAGCAGAAATGGCGGGTTTGAAGTTTGTTGTCAGACCGTGTAAACATTGTTGACCCATTGTTGAATGGCTGTATTGTTTAAGAATTAATCTCCTTCTGATATTGATGAGATTGAAACAGATGACACAAGGGCTTCAGCTTTGTTCATGTTTACAAAGTGTAGGAAATATTTATAGCGCAATGTCATAGTGCTTTAGACTGATAGAAAAGTTGAAGGAAGGAGTCTCAATATGACAGATTGTTTTCCTTGTCACAAAAAGTGAATGACTTAATTATCCCAAAAGACAGCTGCAATGGAGAAAGGCAAGATAATGCTTTAAATTATTTTCTATTAAATGGCTTGATTTCTTTATCTTATGTAATTGAAATATCTTAATTTCTTTGTGATGGGTGGGGTAATAATTCGCATACTGTATGTCTAAAAAAATCGTTTTTGGATAATGGGTTTGTGCTACTCTTATATTAAAGGGACTCACTGACCATGCTTAATTTTGTAAAGAGTGTTTTTTTTTTTCCATTTCTAAGGATCATTTCTTACAAATCAATTGTGCATGCCTATAGTTCCTATCAGTTACAAAAACACACATGGTCAATGGATTAGAAGAAACTTAGTTTGAGATGAAAATAGGCTTCCTTTTAAAGTAATATGTAAAGTATTTTGCTCATATTGTGTTGTTATGTTCATAATTATTCACCTGTCTTTATACTACTAAATATGCCATATATTATATTTCAACTTCAAGATCATGTCCCATAATGTTCACATCTTAATTCTTAAGCTAAAGTGTCTAACTAAGGATTTCCTCATTCATGTTTGTCTTATTTTATTTGGATTTGACATTGTGTCAACAGTTCTTCAGTCATATTGGGATACCGGACTCATCATTTATGGAATTTGATGGAGGGTTCCCCTTATTTTACCTTTACCCATCTGGGCCGGTCAAGATAAATAAAACCATCCCCAATTACATTACTCGGCGAGAGCCAAGCACTCATGGGAATTCAAATATATCGCTACCACAATTTTAACAGATATGGAGAGGGTTTGGTAATTTAAGAGGCTTATAGCAAATATTCCTTTTCACATTAATTCTATCTTTAAAAGGAAACACCTATGGACAAGTTGTTTGTTTATGTATGAAAAAGAACTTATCTGCTTTATAAGATGCAATAGAGTTTGATTGTAACTTACTTTTTTTCTATTTCTTTAGGGTTGTGCCCAAGTGGCTCCATGAACATATCATCTACAAGCAATGGTGAGACCCTCCTTTGATGACAGAAAGGTGTTCCTTATATAAAAGTCAACTAGACTAAGTAGGAATGACTGTTTGTGCAATGGGTGAGTATTTATTTCAAGTTATTAAATTATGAAGTATGTTGAAAAATTGAAAAATCCATAACATCAAAAACCTGATGAATTCTTGTTACCACCTGATAATAAGGGTCCTGATTGGTTTAGTTGTTAAGGTGCTGGTGTTGGTACTTGGGATCCCTTGTTCAAGGCCCAACATTAGCTAGATCCCTAGCCTATTACTAATGAATCCAGGTGAGCTGTAACATGACTGAAAAATTGTTGACACAATATCTTTCTCTATATAAACAAACAAACAAACAAACCACTTAACAATGATGGTTGCATGAAATGATGTATAAGAATTTCTGAATTCATATCTAAAGTCATACCAAATTAAGCCATATTTGAGTTCTCCCAGTTGATTTTGAAGACAATCATGCAGTCCATTTACATAAGGTTGATTTTCTATGATATATTTTTTTATTTACACAATGTACTTTACATTCCATGCTGAAATAATTCAGCACATGTCTTCACTTTAACTGAGTCTGAAATATATTATTAATCTTATATTGACTTACTTATTTACCCATCCTTTTTTTTATCGTATTCAGAAATAATTTGTGTGAAAGACAAGACAGACCAACCATGATGCTCATAAGAAAACATCTATTACAGAAATCAGCACTGATGAGAAGTTCCCTATATGGTTTATCTTATATACACTGATAGCTTGATATTTAATTCTTCCAGTTTAATGTTTTTTCATGAAGATTGGTTGACTGGTCCAAGTTTGAAGTTACAACAATTTTAAAGTATTAAACATGCAGTTTTTGTGTCATATTTTGAAGACTTTGTGATTTAATGAGATCATTTGTTTCAATAGTGTCTTGGGTCTTCTGCTTTTAGAACATTGAAATAAATATAACCTGTTGTGCTAGAAAAATTAAATCAAAAACACCTCCTCTGGTATGGTGGAATAAGAGGTATAATGAGAAAAGGAAGAAATGCTCAAATGACCAATGTCTTCTTAAACAAAGCTTATCTTATCTTCTATTGTTAAGTGATAAGTTAGTTCTACCAAATTTTGTATTCTGTTATCATGCTAATTTGGGATGTTTTTTTGTTTTTTTTTACAATTTCCAATTTCTGAAGTTCACACTAATGTCCAGCAAGGTCCACCCCCTCTCCCCGAACTATTAAGTTAAAGCCCTTGAATGATAAAAATGAGACATTTTGGGCTTGTCGACAATATGATGATGAAAAACAAACTTTATCTTATCTTCATCAAATGTTATGAAATTATCATTTTTTAAATCAATCAGTATTAACTCAAAATATAAGTGTTATGCCCCTTGAATGATAAAACATTGACATTTTATCCTATAGAAGCAGTTTGGAGACAAACGATTTCTTCATACATGTTGCTGTAATTTCCAAAAAAAATATCAAAGAAATTTTTATTTTGGTAAATTAAAGCAAGTCTATCGCCCCTTTAACTTACATATTGGAAAAGGTCCAACCAGGAAGGTGTTGTTTTCTTCATGTTTCCATAGCAACAGAATTGTATGGCACTATGTTTTCTAACATGAGCTCAGTAATCAATCTAAAAGAGTTCAAATGCATTTTGTGAAAAGTCCAAATAGCTTTAGTGGAGTGAAAAAAATATTGAATCACAGTCGCTCAAATTTTTCATTTGATGCTTTCTACAGTACTTGTTCCTTATGAGTTGTAGTCAGATATGAAACACACATCTCTATTTGCTTAATTTTTTAATTTAAACATGTTTTCATGTCTTTATATGTGTTTCATTTCTGAGTAAGGTGCATCAAGAAAAAAATCAAGACAAGAAAATGCCATTTTTGAATTATTTCATTTTTGTTGGTTTCCATAACAACACATTTTAAATTATTTTCTCATGTTTTAAACCATTTTATATGTTCATGTATCATCTTTTTGGTATTAAAAGTTTTTTTACCAAATTACAATTGCTTTTTGTTGCCTTTTATAGTTAAAATAGAATGGTTTAAGGTGGAATGACTATTTCCATTCATGTTGCAAGGGTTCTTATTCCTTTTTGAGATATCTCAACAAAGAGGAAAAAACACACAGATTTTTTACATGATTTTGATAGAGGAGATGTCCTTTTACTGTTTTGATCATATGAGCTTTCTGTATTAGGTTGGTCTTGAGAGATAATCAAAAAATAATATGTCAATTTTCCAAAAATACTTAAAAATAAATAAAAAATGCAAAACCAGTTGAATCTTGAAATGACCTCTGTAAAAAAGTATAAAGTAGAGCAGCAACATTTATTGAATTTTTTTTTCCACAAATTGATATTCTTGGAAACTACTATAGCAAATGTATCTATTTCCTACATTTGATGTATGTATTTTCAATGTGAAAGTGATCAAAAATCACTCTTTTTTGCCATTTTGGGCTGATAAATGGCAAAAAAGGTTCAATACATAGAGAATAAATTGGTTTTTACCGTAAATAATAAGGCTTTTTCACCATGGGTAAGGGAGATGATTCTTACTTTTATGCTCACAATAGAAGCTTAACACATATTTCTAACAGTTTGAATACTTATATAAGTTTATGTTTCTTTATCAGTATTGCATTCTTGAAGAAGTTGTATCAAAGCAGATAACTAGCGATGAAATATGCCCTTTTGGGGGGGGCAGGGGTTCATTTTTTTGTTTCCATAGCAACCCTTTAAACGGCCTTTTTAAGTTTACAGCCAATTTTTATTTCCACAAATTATCTTTTTGGTATTTGAACTTTTAAATGCACACTTTGTATTGCCTTGTTTTGCTTTTTTGAGTGAAATCAGTATGATTAATGATGGAATGACAATTTCTATTCTTGCTGTTATGAGACCAATTCCTTATTGAGATTTATCAAAAAAGAAGAGAAAACACACTTTTCTCTCTTGTTACAGAATAAGGACATATCCATTTGCTGTCTTAATATAATGAGCCGATTGTGCTAGGTTGGTCTTAAGATGAAATAGGAGACGAAATATGATGTTTTTTTGTGATTTTTTTTATGTTTTTGTTTCCTTGGCAACCCTTTAAAAGGCTGTTTTTTGGTTGACAACCAATGTTTGTCTTTATATTTCATCTTATTCATAATAAGACTTATAAATGCACATTTTATATTGCCTTGTTCTGCTTTTTTGAGTTAAATCTGAGTGCTTTAAGATGGAATGACAAATTTCATTCTTGTTGCTATGGTACCTATTCTTTTTCAAGATTTCTCAAAAAAGAAGAAAAAACACGCGTTTTTTTTTTCATGTTTATGTAAGAGGAGATATTCTTTTACTGTTTTAATAGTATGAGCCCCTGTACTAGGTTGGTCTTGAGAGAAAATTGGAGATGAAATGTGTCAATTTTCCAAAAGTCCTTAAAAACCCAAAATATGCAAAACCTGTTGAAGCCTGAATTGACATATGTCAAAAGGTATTAAGTTGATGAGCAACTTGTACTGAAATTTCTTTTCACCATATGATAATCTGAAGAAGTTATTTAACAAATAAACTCTTTTTTCGTTGTGTATGTATGTTTTTTCATTGTGAAAATGACCAAAAATCACTCTTTTTTTGCCATTTTGGGCTGATAAAAGCAAAAAAAGAAAATGTCCCGTTTCCATGGCAACTGTAACAGGAATAAAGAAATATTCAGCCAAACTTATTTTGGTCATAAGTGCTATACATCTGGCTAAAAATTTTGCAATTCTGTCACCTTCTGCATGGTTCTTAGAAATAGCTGCACTTAAGAGCTCAATTAAGGAGAAAACTCGAATGATTAAAGATTGTTTTACATATATCTACATCTGGATCACTCGAACTATGGAGGGGCGTCATATAAAACAAATACCGATACAAAGATCAATTAGGAGAATAAATCGGAAGGTTCAAGCTGTAATTGTTTTATATACAAACTATATATTTACCGCTTGATTATCCGAACTATGGAGGGGCGTCACATAAAACAAATACCGATACAAAGATCAATTAGAAGAATAACTCGGAAGGTTAAAGCTGTAATTCTTTTATTTACAAACTGTATATTTACAGCTTGATTATCCGAACTATGGAGGGGCGTCACATAAAACATATACCTATACAAAGATCAATTAGGAGAATAACTCGGAAGGTTCAAGCTGTAATTGTTTTATATACAAACTATATATTTACCGCTTGATTATCCGAACTATGGATGGGCGTCACATAAAACATATACCTATACAAAGATCAATTAGGAGAATAACTTGGAAGGTTCAAGCTGTAATTGTTTTATATACAAACTATATAGTTACCGCTTGATTATCCGAACTATGGATGGGCGTCACATAAAACATATACCTATACAAAGATCAATTGGGAGAATAACTTGGAAGGTTCAAGCTGTAATTGTTTTATATACAAACTGTATATTTACCGCTTGATTATCCGAACTATGGAGGGATGTCATATAAAACATATACCTATACAAAGATCAATTAGGAGAATAACTCGGAAGGTTCAAGCTGTAATTGTTTTATATACAAACTATATATTTACCGCTTGATTATCCGAACTATGGATGGGCGTCACATAAAACATATACCTATACAAAGATCAATTAGGAGAATAACTTGGAAGGTTCAAGCTGTAATTGTTTTATATACAAACTATATAGTTACCGCTTGATTATCCGAACTATGGATGGGCGTCACATAAAACATATACCTATACAAAGATCAATTGGGAGAATAACTTGGAAGGTTCAAGCTGTAATTGTTTTATATACAAACTGTATATTTACCGCTTGATTATCCGAACTATGGAAGAAGCGTTACGTACAAAGTATTCCTATACGGAGATCAATTAGGAGAATAACTCGGAAGGTTCAAGCTGTAATTGTTTTAGATACAAACATAATATCTACAGCCTCACACTCGAACTATGGAAGAAGCGTTACGTACAAAGTATTCCTATGCAGAGATCAATTAGGAGAATAACTCGGAAGGTTCAAGCTGTAATTTTTTTATATACAAGCTGTATATCTACAGCTTGATCACTCGAACTATGGAAGAAGCATAACGTACAAAGTATTCCTATACATAGATCAATTAGGAGAATAACTCGGAAGGTTCAAGCTGTAATTGTTTTATATACAAACTGTATACCTACAGCCTCACACTCGAACTATGGAGGAAGCGTCACATAAAGAATATAGCTATACAAAGATCAATTAAGATAATAATGATTCAAGATGTAATTGTCTTACATACAAACTGTATATCTACAGCTGGATCATCCAGGCTATTGAGGTGGCGTCACATGTATTTATGAAGCGTTTCTTAAACGAGTTGTGAGCAATAAATGTTATATGCAATAGTAAGATAAGTCCTCATGAGGGACTTACATACCATAGTCTCTATCTTATCAAATCACTGTTTAAGAGGCCTCGCACAGCTTAGTATGTCAGAAAGTAGGAGAAACTTGGTTAACATTGGGAGTTAATAGAATTAAAGTTATCTTTCACTTTACCTATGAGGTCTTCTGTCTTCTTTATGCGCGCTGAAAGATACAAAACAAAAGCATTTTTATCATCAGTCACTTAGAAGAAAAACAAATGATAAGGCACAACTTAAATTCAATGTGGGGGGGAGGGGGTGAGGGCGTGCGTATGTGTGTGTGTGTGTTAACGTTTGCATCGAGCTGATCACCCAATACATTGTGGAAAACTTATACCATTGGCAGGCAATGGTAAACCTTCTTCATTTGCCTCTCATTTCAAATCGAATTAAGATAACGCATACAAGAATAAATTGGAAGATTGTAAATGATTGAGATCATTTAACATAGTTATTTTCGAATCAATGAATTGCTGTTTACACACGGTTTCTTAGAAAAGCGACATCATTCAAAACATACACATCTGTATTTGATTGTAAAAAATCTTTATAAAACTAGATTGGAACGAAAGATTAACTTTATAGAGTCAAATTCCTCTGGGTTACATAATGACAATGAATTCATTAAAACAAACAATTAAATAGAGACATGGCTTTCAAACAAGTGTCACAGAACATAAGTCTTTTTGCTGACGATCTGATTTATTCCCCTACATACCATGATGGTAAATATCACGAAAGAGACGATTCCTTCTTTTAACAGCAGATTTTATTAAGGTTATAAAAAATGGCGATCAAAAATACGTACCTTCCAAACTTCGTGAATCAGCCAGATGCTGAAATATACAAAACGCCTTATTGTTTTACGTGCTAAATGGGTTTGGATTTCGTTTTAAGATAATACCTGTCATTTACAAGGCATATTTTACCAATTAATGCATAAAGCTCTTAATGTGCGTTGTTTATAGATAAGAGAATTTGACAGTAAAAATAAAAGGTCGTTGGAACAATAGTTTTTGTATTGTTGTTTGATATTCAACTAAATGAAGTTATTGAAAGCTTAACTAATTCATGAATCATCAAAATCTATAAATATGTACGGTTTATTTGCATATATCTCAAAAGCGATGTCGTAATTTTGTTCAACAAATTTGTTATATAAAAACAGATTTAAATCTTCTGTACTTTTACTTTAAATAATTTATAAACTTGGCAGTAGTACATAGAGTGTAAACAAAGAGAGTAAATACGGACTATTTTCTTGCCCTGTTCCCACGAACGTTTTAGTCCGCACCGTGAAGTGGATAAATAATGAGTAATTGGGGTTTGGCGCAAGTTTAAACCGGCAGGTCTCAAAGTGTGGTATGTAAATTTAATGGACTAAAACGGTCTAAGTTTGCTTCCAGTGACTATTCTTCAGTGCGTATCATATAACAGTGTAGGTGCTAAGTTTTAAAGAAATTGATTCTTAACTTCCAAATTTTCTCGTATCATATTCACAATTACCGCATGTGTTACTTAATTGAGCATATTGATGGCAGAACATTCAAAACTTTCCATGAATATAATACAAGTTATTGTTTCTCTCTGCCTTGGTCATATGCTCATAAAGCATACAACCCAAATGATAAATGTTTAAAGCCCGAATAATTGCATCGTTCATTTACCAAATAGTTGTGCCCTGAGAGCAATAATAATTTGAAATTATTATTGTCACTAAAAATTTTCAATTTCTTACTTCTTAGTGACTAAAATCCCGTGATAGATAATGTGGAGTGCGTTCATGAGTGGTTTAACGTTTCTGAAGACTCACGTGACGATACTATCAAAATAGCTCCTCTTATTTAAAAGAAAACTAACCGTTAAAACGGTTTGCAATATCTGTAATATAAATGTTCTTATCCTTTCTGGACTGTCATGAACGCGGTTAGAAAGCTGTCTACAACTCAATCTTATGTTACTTTAGAAACACATGTTACCATGTTATTGGTACATGTATAGATGGACATTTATTTAAAAACGTTAAAATCCAAATCTGTGAGAAAGTCATCTTAAGAACGGTTGGAAAGTATGTCAGTCGGCTTGGAATAACTTATCAAAGGTTTGTATACCTTATTATGGTTGAATGTAGTAAACGAGTAGAATTATCGACCTTTTTGCAAATCTACCTTGATATTTTTCATGACACTTACATTAAGCTTGCATTACCTGAAGTGGACGCTCACGGGAGGCTCGTTACAAACAAGCAAACATAGTCCAAAATGTGTAACCCTACGCTTATATACGAGGTATATGTCTCATGTTACGGAAATACCCGAGCAGTTACGATAGACGTAATACTTACGTTGACTCCAACAGCAATCAAGCCAACTACGAAGGCGCATGTCAAAATGGCCAGGACCAAGGTGCACCGCATGCTAATGATCACAGTACGTTCCATAGTTCCTTTCATATTGCGCTACTCCTTTGTCAACTTCCAGCGAAGTCTTCTCTATGCAATAATATGATCTGTTTTCTTTTGGTAACGTTACAACCAGGGACCTCTTCCTTAAAAAATACGCCGTATTTTTACTATGCTTTTCTTTGTGGCAGCGGTGATGCTTAGTGCCTGGGTAACGAAAGAGAGAGATACAATTATTAAATGGGTAACGTTCGTTGAACGTTTATGCAAATTAAGGAACCTAATGCATCGTTGTAGAGAACGTGATGGTATATATATTTATAGACAACACAACCGCTCAGTGAACGACAGTGTTTTTGATATGATGTGTTTGTGTCTTTAAGGACATTCTCTGTAGTTTTTACTGCGCACTTCATCTGCGCATCCAAGGGAGACAATATTTTGTTACAGAAGAGGCACTTGCATAGTAGTCGATAAGCGTTTTCATTCGGATAAAATTTTCTGTTTGCAATTTTTCTCAAAAAATAATCATATTACTCATGAAAATATAAAAGGTTATAAACATTATCATATATTTGTAATGTATTTTGAACCACAGCTTCTATTTTTTTAAGTTTAAAGTTATTTAAGTCGTTTTAATAAATGTTTTTCAAATACGATTACCATGGCAACTGTCATTTTACAGGAACACTAACTCGTCAACATATACTTATTTTTTTTTTGGCATTTTGTATTTCAAAATTGAATTTTACTTCACATACTGGCAAATAAGATAATTCTGTGAAAAATATCTTCATTTATTTGTGATATACATATCAATTTTCATTGATTTTTGTCGAATACAAAAATTTGAAAAACTGATTTGGATTACAAAAGTTGTTCGGATTATAATAGTTTAATGATTCTTGGGTTAATAAACCTTCCAGCAATTATTCTATTACCTTTGAAGATGGTAGGGTCATTTTGACAATTTTGACAATTTTGCCCCAAACGGTTACCATGGAAACTGTCATTTTAAGAAAAAGCTAAATCGTCGACCTGCATTTTTCTTTTCATTTTTGATTAACAATAAAATTCTAATAACATATCAAAATATTAGAAAAGTCTATGAAAGGATTATTTTCTTATAAAAGAGGCTCACTTGCTCGGTTCGTTGCATTGGTGGCAGCGGTTGGATGAAGACTTCTCCTTCTATCGGAGTTGCCTTCCCCACGTGTTTCCCAAGGGCCAAGACTCGGGACGAGACCTCTCGGAGGTGCGAGTTATGTAACGTTCGTTGAAAGTTTATGCAAATTAGGTTACCTAATGCATTGTTGTAGAGAACGTGCTGTTATACAACACAGCCACCCAGTGTACGACAGTGTTTTTCACTGATCGGATGTGATTGTGCCTTTGAGAGGTTCATTTGCTCGGTTTGTTACAAATGTACCTAGCATGGGCTTAATATGTTAAACTTGTACATTGCATGTCATTTGTGAAAATCATGCGCAAATCCCTCTCGACATTAATTTATATATATATATACGAATGCTTCACATATACTCGCACCGAATGTGGAATTATAAACGATCGGGACGTTGACACAACCAACATTAGGGTTCGGACTCGCAACCTTCATGTCTCATCGTAGAAGATTAAGTAATATAATTTGATTAAACGTCTATTTCTATGAAAACCATATTCAACGGCGTTGTACAACCTTAATCAAATTTATTTATTTAATTACTTAAATAATACATCACTCTATTTGAAATTCAATGTCCGAACAAAAAGTCAATCACATCATGGCCATGTCGATGCTTTTTAACTATGCGGTATATCTCAGAGGAGATGTGACGTGTTTGGATAAGATACATGTTAATTTACTGTTTTCACATTTAAGGAATGAAAACAATCATATTTTGCTTTCAATTACTATTCTTCAGCGCGTATCATATAACCGAACAGATGGTGTGTATTTTAAAAATATCTTTTTACTTCCAAATTTCCATACATCTGTGGACAAGCACCTTTTAAGAAAACAGCATAGCCTTTTTGATAAACAACACACCTTTCCTTTATATCATTCGGCCCCTATACACGTTGGTTCAAATCACGGTAGCAATAAATTTGGGTTTTCGCGAGAGGTTTTACCCGTCTGACTTAACCCTTTTCCAAACAACAAATTTTCGACTGTCCCAGATTGAAAGAGTCTGCAGACAACGTTTCAAAATGTGATGAAATTGGAAAATAATCTTCTGATAGGGCAGAAAACATTGTGAGAAAAGGAGAAAATGCCCGTTACGAACAAGTTCTCCTTTTCCCACAATGTTTTCTAAAGCCGTCTGCAACAACGTGGTCAAATGTCGTTATTGTTTGGGAAAGGGTTAGCGGAATGTCGATGTGCCTACCCGACTTGGCCAGTGCTTGTTGGAAGAGAATGTTGGGTTTTTCCCCCGTCTATCCTAAGCTGAGTATCGTAATAAATTTGAAATACTGTTGAGGCGATGTAATGCCCTGACGCATTATTTTAACCCATTACCAAACAATAACGGTACTTGACCAGTTTGTCGCAGACGACTCTGGAAAACGTTGTGCAACGAGCAATTTCTCCTTTTCCCACAACGTTTCCTGCCCTATTAGAAGATTGTTTTTTCAATTTCATCACATTTTGAAATGTCGTCTGCAAACTCTTTCAGTTTGGTACAGTCGAAAATTCAGTGTTTGGTAAAGGGTTAAAGGAAAGTATAGGTAAAGGAGTCCAACTTATCTCACACGTCGGGCTTCACTCAAAACTGTACAAACCTGCAGGTAATCACAAAGTATTCCAATAACCAAATGATCTTTATTTTCAAATGACAATCGCTTTAAATGTGTAGTTCCCATTGCTAAAGATTGGCATTTGTCCAATTGGTTCACCTTTGGTAAAATTCAATCCGTTCCATTCATTGATCATATTAACTTGTTAAAAAAGAAATATCGATTATGCGAACAAACCACAAGAAAACGACAGGATCATTACGGTGCAGTATGTACAAGTGCCTTAACCCTTTGAATGCTGGGTAAATTCCTAAGAATCGATTATTGTGTCATCTGCTTTCCAAAACCTGTATTATCTGTTTAATTTTGACGAGGAAAGATACCCAGGGTAGCAAACAGGTTAGATCACAGGCCAGTCGCCAATTAATTTGGCGGCTGGCCTGGATCTAACATGTTTGCATTAGCATAATGTCGGTTCCAGAACTTAAACGGTTAAAGGGGCAATTTGGCAGTTAAAGACTCATAAAAGGAGATAAATTCTATATCAAACTATACTTTTTGGTAAACCTTTGGTCAGATTCAAATATTCATCAAAAGTAAAACCCATCAGCACAACTTAAATGTGAAAGCCAACGAGAAATAACCAATATTAGCCAGTTTAATACTTCAAATTGTCTTATTCCTAACCTTTGACCTTGTCACTTAATACACAATTTTTTGAACCGACCAATCAGAATTCATTATTTTGAATATGTTAACAAACAGGTTGTTGATAAACGTGTTAGAATTGGAGACAACTATAATTCAATCACAAAATAACTTATGTTAAGTAAGGTGAATTAAATAGGGTCTCAATCCATTTGTAAATTAGTCCGCATGACTTTTATGAACATAGTAAAAGAACTCCATATATTTTTTTTAGTAATTTATTTGTACGCCTCTCCTTTGATGTGCCTTTAATGATTAATTTCTTTAAACCTATGTAACAGCTGTACTATTATATGATACGTAATGAAGAAATGTTATTGGAAGCAAATTAGATCGATCGTTTTAAATTGTTTATATTGTCTATAGACTGGATTAAAGGCACATAAAAGGAGATGAATACAAATAAATTACTGAAAAAAAATATGGAGTTCTTTTATTATGTTCATAAAAGTCATGAGAATTAATTCATGAACGCATTGAGACCCTATTGAAAAGACTCCTTTAACATAAGTTATTTTGTGCTTGAAATATAGTTGTATCCAATTCACTCATGTTTATCAACAACCTGTTTGTTTACATATTCAAAATAACGAATTCTGATTGGTCGGTTCAAAAATTTGTATATCAACTGTCAAGGGTCAGTGGTGAAGAATCACACAATCGGAATTATTAAACTGGCTTACCTGGATTATTTCTGGTTGACTTTCAATTTTACGTTGTGCTGATGGTGTTTTCTAGTGATAACTATTTGAATATGACCAAAAGTTTACCAAGTACTATAGATTGATATAGCATTAATCTCCTTGTATGAGCCTTTAACGGCCTTATGGGCAAACCAGCGCGATAGAAACTACATGCATTGATAGAGAGAACTAACATGTATTTCAATTCAAAAGCATGACATCGCTTTTGAAATTTGGCGCATATGAAATGTGCAAACTTAAATAAATCAACGCTTCCCTAATAAATTGTCCATTCAGTTGCTACTTTTGATTATATATCGACCAACCATACAAAGCAGTATTGTTTCAACAATTGATTTTTACTTTTAAATGATCTCTTCTGTGAACAAGCACCTTTAAGGTAAAACGGAATAACCGTAATATGATGACTTGTGGTTTAAGGGAGAAATTCTCTCTTACGCTTTATTGTTTATTGCTTGATTGTGTTACCCAATACAACCCATATTGCAGTGAGAATGCCAGTTTTTACATCTAATAATGCTTTCATTTCGGCACAGTCTCACATTTCAACATGTAGGAGAGTTAATCGCACGCAGACAATGGTTTCTAGTAACAAAGTACAAATAAAATGTTATGGGTTTTCTTTTGTTATTTTTATCATCTGCTGTTGGTTGTTCTTAATTAAGATCAACCTCGAATCCGAGTAATGGGGGAATGGGTATACTGTTTGCACACGATCTTCCGATTGACAATTGGTAAGTGTCACCCAATGAAACCCATATTGCAGTGTGAAGGCCAGTTTTGACGTCCAATAATGCATTCATTTCGGCACAGTCCCACATTTCAATATGTAGGAGAGAGTAAATAACATGCGCACAATGGTTTCTATTAATAATCTGATATCAGACTGTAGAAAAAATGTTTTGGGGGATTCTTTTGTTATTTTTGTCATCTGCTATTGCCTTTTAGACCAATATTGAATCCAAATAATGAGGGAATGGGTAGAATGTGTGCACACGATCTTCCGATTGACAATTGGTTAGTGGGACATTATTTACTGAACAAAGAATGCGTACCAAGGACACAATTTCAGGGCGTTTTGGGGTATTTTACGCACAGTACTTTTAATTACATCATGGGTGAAAGTTTAAAAATTTCAAAAACCTGAAATCTGTTGAGCTTTATCTGAAAAAGCATTTTGCTATAGCATTATATAGGGACAAAAAGTCTTAAAAACCTGAAAACCAGGAATTATCCTGAACTCTTTCACCCATGTTATGTACATGTATTTACGTAAAAAAATGAGAGAAAAATATTAAAAAATCATTTTGTCAGGACAATTTCATTCTTTAATGAAACTCATTACTACCTGCAGACGAATTTTTTTCTTAATTTAAGCAGAAGTCTTGAGAAAAGCTTTGTAAACACGTGAAAACCCATTCACTTCTGCCGTTTTGGTATGTGAATAGATTGATAAAGCAGAGTGGCAAAAGGAGAAATTGCTTGTTACAAGCAATTTCTCCTTTTGCCACAATGCTTTACGAAAGTCGTCTGCTGCAAAACGCAAAAATGTGGCGTTAGAAGGTAATGTGTTAATGTAAATTCTATAGAAGGAATTAGGAGGTTATGTAGAAGTTACACAATATATCTGGATCCCTTTCAATAGTCAAAAGAAAAACTCAAGAGAAAATGTATATTTACCAGATTTATTCTATTTAAGTGTCAGTAAATAATATATGCGTATCGGATATCAAAAATAGAATTCAAACATAAGAAATAAGCATACAACATTGGACGGAAGCTAATTATCAAATACGAGATAAACCAGTACCTCTATTCTTATGAATCATCTAATCACTGAACGACGCAATCATAAACATAGCGTCGTATATCAAAAATCTAATGAAAACACTTGTACGTACCCATAAAAAAGTAATGGACTTTTAAATGTCTTGTATTGAACACCTATAAATCGAGGGTCCAATGCAAGACTATAGTACGTGCTTCACAAACATGAAACACTTACTATAGTCTTGCAATGCACCCTCGATGTGCAATAAAAAACGTCTTGGTATGACACACCTATAAGGGTCATTTGCTCTCAAAAATTAGTGCTTTCAATTCTGTTTATCAAAGGATCAAGTGGAATGGCATAACATGCTAAGCTCTTGGTTAACTTAATGGGATTCAATGTTAAGTATTTGGTGAACCCTGATTGAGATTTTTATAAATTACTGTGTTAATCCCAAAACAACGTTCTATGTAGGTTTGGCTTAACCTTAATGAGATACTATGTTTGGAGTTTGGTGAACCCCAAATGAGACTTTGGGTTAATTACTTGGGTATACCAAAACAATGTTCTATGTAGGTTTGGGTAAACCATAATGATATTTTGTTTAGTGTTTGGTTAACCTCAATGATATTTTGTTTAGAATTTGGTTTACCTCAAATGACATTCTATGTAGGTCTGGGTTGACCTCAATGAGATTTTGTGTTTATTACTTGTTCAACCCAAAACGAGATTTTATGTAGATTTCGGTTAATGTTAATGAGATTGTGTGTAAGTTTTAAATGATACAAAGCAAATTTTAATGTTGATCTTTAGTTTTATGGAATGTGTCTTTTTGTTAGATATACATCTAGACTTTACTCACCTACCCCTTTCCCAAACAACGAATTTTCGACTGTCCCAAATTGAAAAAGTTTGCAGACGACATTTCAAAATGTGATGAAATTGTGAAATATTCTTCTGATAGGGCAGAAAACATTGTGGGAAAAGGAGAAATTGCTCGTTACAATGTTTTCTAAAGTCATCTGCAACAAAGTGGTCATATGCCATTATTGTTTGGGATAGGGCTACACAACTATAATATAAAAAAAATGACATATAAAATCTACAATCAGATAACAAAAAAGGTGACCTGCACCAACTTAAACAACATGGATATCTACTTTACTAAGCCCTTATCCCTTTCCCTTGGCGTGGACGTTGTGCATGGTCCAGCATTACCAGATGCCAATTTAACACATGAGGACTAATTCATCAATGGGACATGGATGGGGATTCATTGTGATAATAGAAGAAATTGCTCATGATAACCCTTTCCCAAACAATAATTTTTCGACTGCACCAAATTGAAAGAGTTTGCAGACGACATTACAAAATGTGATGAAATTGGGAAATAATCTTTTGATAGGGCAGAAAACATTGTTGGAAAAGGAAAAAGTGCTCGCTACGAGCAATTTCTCCTTTTCCCACATGTTTTCTAAAGTCGTCTGCAACAAAGTGGTCAAATGTTGTTATTGTTTGGCAAAGGGTTAAACACTATGAATAATAACAGGTACCTATATTCACAGCTATACAATAGAAACGCAACACTGCAAAAACACAAATTATTAAGTTCTTTAGACATTTATATTTATATATATTCCATTTATATAAAAAGTAAGTGATTAATCAAAACAAGGGGACCTTGGTGACAAATACAGCCTAAATTTCATAGACAACAATCATAATAGTACTTAATGGGTTTGCTAAATAGTAAAGAGAAAACAATAGAATACAAGTGTCACATTTGCTTTTTTCATATAAAGGTGTTAAGAAATGCTGTCAAATGGACAAATCAATCTTAAATCACTAATCGAACAAATTTGCTTTCTTTGTTGTATGAATTTGAGTATACTTGTACCAGATAAAATCTTTGGACATCTTTATTTTTCTGGTTTAGAAAAGGGCATTACTTGAGTGTACATGTACAATTTTAAAAAAAAAAAAAAAAAAACAGAATTCTTTCGCCGTCTTAATCTTTCTGATTTGAACAAAGAAATAAATTGGCTGTGCACAATGCTTGCATTTACTGATAAATATGCATATGTGTGAAAATATGATACTTGATATTACCAGATTCAATATTTATCAATTCTGAATTTCTCATGTCACTCTTGTAATGTTTATTTATGAAAAGAATTGACTAATCATTTACTAAGCATATAGGACTCTATTTTCAAATTAATGTTCTATAAGAAAAAAATAAATAAATGAAAAATAAATGAGATATTATTTGAATATTGCATAAATGCATTTAAACATAAAATCTATTAAAAAGGAAACAAGAACAAAGCAACCAAATAAATAGACAACATAATTATTTGTCTAATAAATGCAATCAACAATTTAACTCTTATAGTGTTGGAACCAACTTAAGGCTTATGCAAACAGGTTAATTCCAGGCCAGTAATTTGGCAGCTGGCCTGTGATCTAACCTGTTCCCTACACTTGATATCTTTCCTCCACAAAATCAAGCAGATATTAAAGGATTTGGGAGGCATACGATACAAAAGTCTATTTTCAGAAAATACCTGTGCATTTTAAGGGTTAAACAAAAGAATGCTGCCCTGCAAAACCTATTGGGCTTATATAGAACCAGATGAAACACAACACTCTTATTTAGAATTTTTCTTCAAATATAAATTTTTTCAAAGATAATACTGGCAAGATGAAATATGATCCAAGGCATTTTGATAAGTCCATAATTAAATAAATTCTCCACTTAAAAGGCTTTTTGACAAATGTTGAGAATTCTTCTTGTTTGTCTGCTTTAACCCTTATAGTGCTGGAACCAACTCCATGCTTATGCAAACAGGTTGATCCAGGCCAGCCGCCAACAAACAGGTTAGATCCAGGCCAGCCGCCAAGAAAATTGGCGGCTGGCCTATGATCTTACCTATTTGCTACTCTGAGTATTTTTCCTCAACAAAATTTAGCAGAATTTTCAGGTTTTGGAAGAAGACGACACAAAAATCAATTTTTAGAAAACAGAGCATTCTAAGCGTTATTTTGATGTTTTGTATAGGAAGACTAAAATTTCATATCATGTTGCATCATATTTAGGCACGTTCAACAATTGTATTGACACCATAAATTTTTTCCCTATCTGTGTACAAATTACAATTAATTCTGCTTAATATGAAATCACTGGCTCTTGACTGTTCATATGAAAAAGACATTGTCATGAATAATTAATCTATATATTCATGTTAAATCATTCATAGTGTTTGAACTTACTTTTGCTCTGTCGGTTAGAAGCGGACTTGTACCTCTATATAACCATTCTCACATAACTATGAAGTACTTTTTTCTATAGTGAGTTTTACTAATATCAAACCAATTTGGAATTTGATAATACAGTCAAACTTGTGTTAAGAGGCCAGCCTTTGGGACAGAGTAAATTGGCTGTTTATGACAGGTTGGCTGCTTAACACAAATTGATGTTCAGTTGTACACTATAAATCTAACAATTCTGTAGTGGCTGTTTAAGGCAGGTTGGCTGCTTAAAAGGGTGGCTGCTTAACACAAGTTAGACTGTATCTATGAATAATGTATTTTGTATCTACTGATATGTTCGATTATTTAGTTCAATGTGTATGTGCACTTGTATGTGTCTTTGAATGTGAGGGTGTGTTTATGCACACAGACATGTGACTGTGTGTGTGTTGAGATTATAGAATATATCATATGTTTGAGTCATAAACTGGATAATATAACAATATTTAGTTTGTTTATATTGTTTATCATGTTATATGAAGTAGAACTGTAGTTAACCCTTTACCAAATGCCAAATTTTTGACTATCCCAAATTAAAATAATTTGCAGATGAGATATCAAAATGTGATGAAATTGAAAAAAAATCTTCTTTGGCAAATTGAAAATGCTAGTTATGAGCAATTTCTCCCTTTCCCATAGTGTTTTCCAGAACCGTCTGCAACAAAGTTGTAAAATGTTGCTATTGTTTGGTAATGGGTTAAAGTCAATCAAAGTATCTTTCTATCTTAAACCACCTTGTGCATTAAAGCTGCTCGTTCACAGATGTGGAGAAATTAAGAAAGTAAAACATTTTTTCATTAAAACTGTACAACTGCTGTACTATTGTATAATAAGCACATTAAGGTAAGCCATTAGAAGCAAAATTATTTAGTATCTAAGTTGTTTTTTAGCCTGTATACAGCGAATCATTATGTATTGCAATCCAAAAGCATTGAAACGATCTTGAATACACAGCATAAAGACAGGACACAGTTAGATACGTTAATCCTTCCTGAATCCATTATGCTGTTTACAGCTACTTTTAATTGTTTATCATACAACAATACAAAAACTGCATCACTTCAGGCACAGGGTCTATAAATTTCCTGGGTTCAGTTCATTTGTACTATGTAATGTCATAATTATATTGCATAGTACTGACTACTAACCCCGGGATAACGATAGACTCCTGTGGCTTTATGGACATTACATTTTTACTTTGAATTTTTCTCAAATATGAACGAGCAGCTTTAATGGTAACAATTAATTAATTTTCACTTTAAGTACAACATACAAATAGCATTGTTTAATGTTAAAACTCTTGCAAGTTGTTGAACCCATCACTTGCAGTCAAAAAGCAGCTTTGAATGTAATCATCACATAATTTTCAGGTTATAAGAACAACATACAGATAAATTGTTTAATGTAACTCTTTTGCCAACTGTTGAACCATCTATCCCTTGCATTCAACTTGCATGTGTTTGTAATAACATCATCTGAATACTGCTTACATAGGCATTTCCTCTGACTGTGGGAGTCTACCTCCAAGCTTGGTAATGACATCTTTCATTTCATTCATTCCTACAAAATAACAGAAACAAGATTATGCTTAAAGACTATATTCAATTCATAGTAAAAACGTTTGTAAACACTATCATAAGTTCTGTATCAGGTTCTAGCTGTCTTTAAAACGTTTCAGTTATGATAAGAATTTCCTCACTAGGCCAGATGTCTTAATCCTTTCCAAAACAATAAGGACATTTGACCACTTTGTTGCAAACGACTTTAGAAAACACTGAGGGAAAAGGAGAAATTGCTCATGACGAACAATTTTTCCTTTTCCCACAATGTTTCCTGGCCTATCAGAAGATTATTTTCCAATTTCATCACATTTTGAAATGTCGTCTGCAAACTCTTTCAATTTGGGGCAGTCGAAAATTTGTTGTTTGAGAAAGGTTTAATTGTCTCTATGTTCTATAGATCAAGTGTCAATAGACAACAGCTCACTGGCACCACTCTAAAAGGACAATCTCTTAGATCATGATCTGTGAGGAGGAATTAACATTCTAAGTTCATTAATCAATCTTGTAACTCAACAAATAACCATTTTCAATTTCTTTATTTTTGAATAACTGAAAACCTGTGTTTTTATCTAAATGAAAAGGAGAGAAACCAGTTTTATCTATTACAGAAAGTACCATTTGTAGGGAAACACAGCCTTCACAAAGAATAGCAAAACGTCGCCCACTATCTCTGTTAAGCATGTGTTTAAAACCTAGTAAAAGTAATGCTATCCCAGATTATCATTGTCTGTTTTACATGCTAATCTAAATTCATGATTATTCACACTAAATGCAGATGCAGTCAAACCTGTGTTAAGAGGCCAGCCTATGGGACAGAGTGAATTGGCTGTTTAAGACAGGTTGGCTGCTTAACACAAATTGATTTACACTATAAATCTAACAATGGGACTTTCTGTAGTGGCTGTTTAAGGCAGGTTGGCTGCTTAAAAGGGTGGCTGCTTAACACAAGTTAGACTGTAGATCCGAAAGTTCTATCATCTTCTTCTGCATTTCATATTTTCTTTTTCAAAAACACTGCACCAAAGCATTGAATCTGATTATGTATACACAAAAATGTACACTCTTCAATTGAACTATTCAATACATACGTTTCCTTAGTGCATCATTTTCCTCTGACAGTTCACTGTTGCGTGCTGAAAGGAACACCGAGTCCTGTACAGAATCCTCCAACAGATGACGATATCGCTGCTCGATTGCCACTTTCTGCTCCTCAAACATCTCACGATAGTTTCTAAAGGTCTGTTGAAAAAATGGGAATGAGACTTTGACAATACTTGTTTTAACTTATTACCGAACAATAATGACATCTTACCACTTTGCTGCAGATGTCTCTGAGAAACAATGTGGGAAAGGAAGAAGTTGCTCATTACCAGCAATTTCTCCTTTTCCCACAATGCTTTCTACCCTAACAGAAGATCATTTTCCAATTTCATCACATTTTGAGTTGTCATCGGCAAACTCTTTCAATTTGAGACAGCCTAAAATATGGTAGTTCGTAAAGGAATAAACTGAAGCAAGTTTATAAGTTCAAAGCAAGCACTGTTCAATTTTCATTATTTGCCTTTTAAGACAAGGATCTCTTTTGAAAACTTAACTCTGTTATATAATTGCTCTACTTGGCGTACACCTGTATATCAAAATGATTTAAATAAAAAACTATTAGAAATATTTTTTTCATTTGGTATGTAATGGATCAAAAGTATTGATAAAGTATTAGTAACATATTAATGGTATTTCTCATGGGATAAATAATAAATCAATTGGATTTTTAATGGGGCAATAAACAGACTAATTGCACTTTCAATGGCATATCTATATAGGGGTTTTACATCACATCAACATTATTACAGCCATCTTAATAATGGAGGAAGATCCCATACTAAACTGCCTATAGGGGTTGATCAAGCCAGATAGTCATTCTGCAAGTCAGTTGATTTTTTTTTCATGAAAATCCATCCATATCCCTCATTGGGATTTGAACCCACGCGGAGAGGGCAATGAGATTTCAAGCTCTGAACTCGAATCACTAGGCCACTTTTTAATGGATAAAGTATTGTATAAATAGAGGATAATCAACTCCTTTCGATTGACATCAAAAATATGTCACGAGAATTGGTTGTTATCTACATGATAACAACCCATTCAAGTGACATATTTTTGATATTATTCGAATGGAGTTCATCATTCTATCTATTTTTTTCCACTACATAAAATGTATTTGCCAAAATATCTCCATAAACTCCAAATTGAATATAAAATGGGAGGAGCAAAGCATTTAACAACGCCCATGACGTCATTCACACATCCCATGACGTAATTCACGCGTATGTATACATTTGAGAATACAAACATTTTAGTGCCAGGTGCAAAAGTGCAGCCATGGCTTTAATGCAAAGGAATGGTAAAAAAGTAGTTCCGTCAAAACTGATATCATCACTAGTGATGATATGACGTTTTGATATCATCACTAGTGACAATATTCACTGTGACAAAATTGAAAATTAATACACTGAGAAATCCCATTTTTCACTGATGGGAATATAATAGAAAGTAATCTTGATGGAATGTAAATCTGACAGACCTGGTAATGCTGCATCTGTTGAAGTTCCATCTCATCCTTGTGTAGTTTATAGACGTCCTCTAACTCCCTTACCAGCCTCTGTTTCTCGTCATCTAAGACTTGTAGCTAGAGAACAAAACATACATGTAGTATAGCATCACAGTCCATACAGATTATTCCTTTAAAACCTTAAAAGAAGATTTCTTGAATTGAAGTAAATGGCCATTTTAAAAAATATTACAGTTCAAGGGTTCAATACAATACTATAGTAAGTGCTCCATGTTTATGGAATGTTATGAAATCCAAAAACAATCTTCTTATAGGGCAGAAAGCATTGTGGGAAAAGGAGAAATTGCTCATTACAAGCAATTTCTCCTTTTCCCACAATATTTTTCAGAGTTGTCTGCAACAAACTGGTCAAATGTCGTTATAGTTTGGTAATGGGTTACCGTAATCAAAATGTCTTTTGACCATAATGGTGTTACAATTAAATGTGTCAAAAGACGTATGTCAATATCAGAGCCATTTCATCTTCTCAGCGTTTTTTTTCCCCCATCAATTGGGAAAGGGTCCAGTGCCGAGGAAATTGGGAAGGTTAGCGTCCTTTCTAGTCGTTTTTCTGATAATTTGGAATTTGGAATAACAGAAAAAACTCTTCATAGGTAGCTTATTTCTTTAAAACTTGGATAATGGTCATTGCTGAAAGAGTACAGTAAATCTGTCCATACATGATTTGAGTCAAGAGTCTGCATTTGATTTTGAGTGTTCTGTTACAAATAATTTCAGGGAAATTTAACTAATTTGGGGAAAAAAATCTTGTATTTGGGAAAAATGTTACATAGAATTGATTGGGAAAGACCCAAACAAAGAAGGAAAAAAAAAGCTGCTTTTATTCTATCTAGTATTGAATGAAAACTTTTTAAATTGGAAAGCAGACAGACATTTTTAACAGAGAGACAAATAAATGGGAGTTAATCAGAATGTCTCTTGACCATAATGGTGGTAGAAATAATGTGTCAAAAGATATATATCAACAGCTCAGCCATTTCTTCATATAAACCTGCATGGTCACCACGGATTTCTCTGCCTTCATCTCCCCGACCTTGACCTCTAGCTGGGCTAGTACCAAACGCCAAATTTTCGACTGCCCCAAATTGAAAGCGTTTGCAGACGACATTTCAAAATGTGATGAAATTAAAAATCAATCTTCTGATAGGGCAGAAAACATTGTGAGAAAAGGAGAAATTGCTTGTTAAGATCAATTTCTCCTTTTCCCACAATGTTTTCCAGATTCGTCTGTGACAAACTAGTCAAATGTCGTTTTTGTTTGGTAATGGTTTGATCAAAATGTCTCTTCTTCTTCCATTAATGTACCTAACCATCTCTGGGGCATTTTCGTACATGACCATAATGGTGGTAGAAATAATGTGTCAAAAGACTTATGTCCACAACTCAGCCATTTCTTAACATAAACCCGTTAAATCAAAATACCTCTTGACCATAATGGTGGTAGAATTAATGCGACTTATTCACTGCTATTCAACGTATTTGTTTTTTATCGATTGTGAAGGAAGCTTAAGACTGCTTCCTGGATACTAAACCAGTAATCGCGCCGGTTTGTGGGTTAGTCCCAGAAATTTTCACCCTGCTAACGGGGATTCGAACCCGGAACCCTCAGTACAGGAGCCTGACGCTTTACCCCTGCAATTATATCGCCCACACGACTTATGTCCGCAACTCTTCACACATACCTGCATGGTAACCACAGATTTCTCCGCCTTCATCTCCGCAACCTTGACCTCTAGCTGTGCCCCTTCTTGAGGCAAATAGGTTTTCCCACCAGCGACCCGCATCTGTACCTCGGCCCGCTCAGCGTCGGTTTCCAGCTTTGCTTTCTCCAGCTCATCAGATATCATGGATCTGTTGTTGTCTTCGAGCCTCTTTCTTTCTTCAAGCTATAATCAAAGGAATATTTATCACTTTATTCACTTTATTCATTCCCCTATATGTGTAAATTTGACTGGTCCAAATTGAAAGCCACAGAACAGCAGACAGCAAAGCATGATAAAGATATACTATCATTTTAAAACTTGGTGTAAACTCCCTGTGACAAAAGGGTGAATAGCTTCTTATAATAAATTTATCCTTTTCTCACAATGGTTATGAACCTGTCTGCCCCCAATGGAAGGGGTTATATCAGTCATTTGATAATGATTCACTCTGATGAAATTGTAGAATAAGAATTTCAAAGCACTATCCTTAAAACAGGTAAACCAATGGCAGGTCAAATGATTGGTAATCTTCCTTTAACACAGTACTATTAATATGATATGTGAAATTAGATTATTTACTCAATTATATATGTATATGTAAATATTGAAAACAAATATATCGAGGGTTCCGTGCAATACTGTAGTAAGTGCTGCACATATGTGAAGCACTTACTATAGTCTTGCGTTGAACCCTCGATATGTTTTTGTTATCACTCTTAAAGTTCCCAGATGTCATACAATACAAATATATATGAAAAATGTGGATTTGGCATATGGTATTCAGCTATGCTCCAAACAAATATTAATAAAAATAAAGTAACCCAAATCACTCTATAAATGTAGATAATGACGGAAAACCCCCTAGGTTTCACCAACTGGATGTTACATCCACTGTATGGTAATTAGTTACCCGTATACCCTGTTCTTTTTTCTGTGTAAGTTCTACATGACCACCCGTATGTTATTCCGGCTAGTTCGAGGTAAACACTTCAGTGCAAGAACGTTGATCTTTGCTTTCAGAGTGTATTTTGAGTATCATGGGCCAGGTGTCTATAACTTGACATATATATGCGAGCTTTATCTAGGTCATCTAGCCTTGTCACCGGATTTGTATAAAATAAAAAAGTCCAGGGACTTTAAATATTTGTATGACTAGAAACTGTAACGTTCATGTCGATGAAATTATCTTTCAATCTATCTGGGGGCGTCCATGTCCTAATGGTGAGAATACAAAACTTGGAATCACATGGCCTCTCTCTGCATTGGTTCAAATCCTGATGAGGGCATTTGAATTCTCATATTTGTAGTCTTCAGACTACTTACAGAGTGCCGATGGTTCTACCTGGCTTTATCCGCCCTTGTGGGCAGTTGAGTTTGGGGTCTTTCTCCATCATTAAGAGTCTGGTATCGAAATATAACTGAAATAATGTTGACACGATGTTAAACCCATATAAACAAATTAATTAAACCTATCCTATCTTACCTCAACTTTCTGCCTCAGTTCAGCATTTCCTTTTATAGCTGTCAGTTGGGCCCTCGCTCCCTTAGAACAAACACAAAAAGCAATGCATTAACCCTTAGAATGCTGGGTAATTCTCAAAAAATAGATTTTTGTGTCACCTGCTTTAAAAAACCTTAAATATCTGCTTTATTTTCATGAAGAAAGATACTCAGAGTAGCAAACAGGTTAGATCACAAGCCAGCCGCCAATTTACTTGGCGGTTGGCCTGTATCTAACGTATTTGGAAAAGCATGAGACCGGTTCCAACACTATAAGGGTTAACATCAACAAAGGTACAAAACAACATTAAACGTTTGAAGATATAGAAAAATAGATAGCTGGCGTCTTCAATTGGAAATGTTATCAGGTAAGGCTTAGGAATATCATTCAATGAGCAGAAGGACAAGCAGGGCTTTTTTGTTAGACAACAGGGGCCTTCCCATTTAGAAATTTCTTCAAAACATGCAGCTTTCCTAAAATTCAAAGTCACACTAGTTTTATTGTTTTCCGAATTCAGCGATTAAATTGGTACACTTTCCTAAAATAAACATTCCTAGGCATCTTCCCAATTCAAATAAAAAAGGACCTGACAAAACAGACACCATCCATTCTATGCATCCTGTAACATCTATTGATAAAAAAACAAAAAAAAAGAATTGCATATATTACATATGTATTCATTAGTATTTATTGCTTTGCCATCACTTTTATATGTAAATATGGTTAGATATGTCAGCATTTCTAAAGGTTTAAGCAGAGAAAGGATAAATGTACCTTTATTCAGACATCAAGACTTTTTGGCAACAAAGCTAGTTAAAAAATCAAATATTCGAATACATTCGAATGGTGGATTCGAATACATTCGAATAGTGGTTACCAAATATTCTAATAATGATTTCACTAATCGTTCCCATCCCTATTCTTTTCCTTATTCGCGATTTTTATTGTCAATGTGATGTATGATACAATGAAACAAACACAATAAATCAGATCTGTTCCACCAAAATTGTAAAACATATAAACCCTTAGAATGCTGGGTAATTTTCTAAAAATAGATTTTTGTGTCGTCTGAATTCAAAAACCTTTAATTCTGTTTAATTTTGATGAGGAATGATACTCAGACTAGCAAACAGGTTGGCCCACAGGCCAGCTGCCAATTTAATTGGTGGCTGGCCTGGATTTAACCTGTTTGCATAAGAATGAAGTTGATTCCAGCACTATAAGGGTTAAACATACCTCTTTCTCTAGCTGTTGCTTTTCCTGTATCTCAGTGACAGACTGTTTTAATATGCGTAGTTTGTCTGTCTCTGTTTTCAGCTTTTCCTTCAGGGAATGGATAGCTGTAACTCTGGCTTTGTTTTCAGACTCAGATGATTTACCTAAATCAAGCACAAAAGGTGAAATAAACATGTATATCCTGTCACCAATGTAATTTAAGGACCAATATCAGGGTGCCATATGATAATCGTCACTAGACCATGTGATCACTGAGCGCACCTGTCAGAATTGATTTTTTGTATTGTGTCTTCAGTTTCATGGTCTATGTTATTGTTTTGTTCGAATCCAGATAGGAAACCAAATGAATATGATAGATGGCTGGTCTCTTGAATTCGAAAATTTATTGGGCTTGGATTCAGATTTATAATTCCCTTTCGGTTGACAAGATAATATTCCTACACCTTGCTCTATAAATGTCCGATTCAAGATGCCAGCCATCTTTTCTCTATATTCATCTTTATTATACAATTCAATGATTCAATTCATGGCTAAGTGTATAAATAAAGCAGCACCTTCTCTAAAGTGGAATATTTACAAAACAATTGTTTGTTCTAAGGAAATGATTTCTAATGATAGACTAATTTCCAGTCACATTCAGAATTCAACAACAAAACCATACAAGAGAATTTGCTCCTTTTAAAATATGGAAATTAGATGTCTTTTAGGTGCATAAGTAGCACTAATGTTGATGATAAACATATTTTGTGTACTTATTATGTTATTTTCCATTTAAATGCAAAGTAAATCTTTGACCTATAACCATGTGCTGATGACCTTGAAAAAAGGACATAAAAATGGATTTCTTTTGTTAAGGATAAACATTTACCTTTCTCTGTGTATTTGGAATATTCAGCAATCTTATTTTGCAGGTCTGTTTTCAACTGGTCAACAACAGCTCTTTTTTCTTTATAGGCACTCATAACCTAAAATGACATGACCATGGCTTCTTTGTTGGTTTAGTTTGAACTATATACACAAATTGTGAAGCAAATTGTAACACTTATATTATTCAATCTCTGTTTGGATTCTTGAACACTTAAATGGTTACTCATTCAAAATGATGATCAATGAAGTCACTTCCGATTAATAGCCTCTTTGTTTAGATGGAGTTCATTGCCATGTCAACATTTTTCCAGTCATGTTATGGCTTTTATTGATTCACCAGTAGTTAGGGTTCTGGGGCCTGTTTTACTAAGAAATTTACGGAAAATGTTTGCGTAAGTCATAATTGATTAACATGGATAGTATCTTCAATGAAAGTACAATATTGCAATGTGACACGTCATTGGAAGCGTCTCAGAGAGACGATTCCAATGATGTGTCACTTTGCAATATTGCTTCGTTCAATATTGAAATAAGAGGAATTGTTGTTTTAGACTTGCGCAAATCTTAAGCGTAAACTGTTTAGTAAAACGGTACCCTGAAGTATCATTCAAATGGAGGCTCCCACAATACCAGAGATACTGGTTGAGCTTGAAACCTGGACCACGTAGTTCTGAAACCTCCATCTAAACCTCTGGGCCTCATGGGACCCTCAATAAGTACCCTCTACATTGGATTCTCTGTAAAGTTAATGAAAAAAACACACACAAAATGCTATTCAGGCCTTTTAGCAAGACTTCTGACTATGACCATGTATTGAACTGTCATCTGTGTATTACACCATTTTAAAGATGCTTGCTTAACTCAGGTAAGGGTGACAGCAGTGCAGTGGTAAAGCGTTGGCCTCTTTTACCAAGGGTCCCTGGTTCCATCGTGTTAGGTGAGGCGAAAAATTAATCCACAAATAGGCGCAAGAACTGGTTTAATAGCCAGGAAGCAGTGCTTGGGAGTGAAATTAATAAGCTTCATGCTTCTGTCACAATCGATGTAAAATAAAAAAGTTTAAACTAACTCAAATTAAACTTTACCTTGTCTTTCTCCTTCTGCAATAGCACCATTTTCTCCTGCACTTCCTTGTTTCCTTTTTTCATACTATCCATCACCCATTCCAGAATTCCCTGCAAGGAAAAAGGTTAAATTAGATGAATTTTTAATTTAACACCACTCTCAACAAAGTTATAGTTATTTTGCTTTTATCAAAGATCTTTGTCCAACCACCTGACATTTCCTAGCAAGAGCTGGACAATTCAAATGAAAATTAAAGAAGGGGAAAACAAAATGACAAAATCAATACTGACAGGTGAATGGAGCTTGTGGCAAATAACAAAAATGTAATAATACACCTTGTTATCAGTCTGTAAATTGTACAAGTGATAAGATAAATTCTTAAATGCTCACAACAACCACTTTGTGGCCATGTGCATCTATAGGGTCTGGTTCCAGCGGATATTTTAACATAAAAGCTTTGAGACAAGCTTTGTGAGCAGTTTTCATATCAACCACCAAGGGGGCTTCTGTGGCGTAGTGGTAAGAGTACAGAACATGAAATCACATGAAGCCTCTCTGCATACATGCAATTACGATAGGGGTACAAGAACACACTGGTTCAAGTTATAGTGGGTTTGAAAGCTAAATTATGGAATGTCTTTGTTTCTAGCAAGCTAGACTAGCCCTTTTCGAAAATCTTCCAGGCATTATGAGCCGGAATAGCAATTGTAACGAACCGAGCAAATGAACCTCTCAAAGGCACAAACACATCCGATCAGTGAAAAACACTGTCGTACACTGAGCGGTCGTGTTGTCTATATATATACCAGCATGTTCTCTCAAACAATGCATTAGGTTCCTAATTTGCATTAACGTTCAATGAATGTTACTTAACTCCCACTTCCGAGAAATTTGGACCGAGTCTTGGCCCTTCGGAAACATGTGGGAAAGGCAACTTCTATAGAAGGAGAAGTTTTAATCCCACCTCTGCCACCAATGTAACGAACCGAGCAAATGAACCTTTTAAAGACACAAACACATCCAATCAGTGAAAAACACTGTCGTTCACTGAGCGGTTGTGTTGTCTATATATATATACCAGCATGTTCTCGCAAACAATGCATTAGGTTCCTAATGTGCATAAACGTTTGATGAACGTTACACAATATTAATGAAATACTGTTGAAGCTAATCATAACTCCATCAAACAAACAAGAAAACAATCAATCAACCAATAATATTGAAATAAATAATCACATGACCAAGTAACCTACTTTGTTTGCTAGATTGATCTTTCTTTCCTCTTCATAACGAGATGAGGCCTTCTCTTTCTCTGCCCATGTCTGTTGCTTGGCAATTTGAAGGTCACGGACCAAGTCCTGAAGCAAAATTCAACTTCCTTCATACATATCTCTAACATTATTAACAAATTCCCATACATCAAATATTGTGACTGGTCCAAAATTAACAGTAACAGAAAACAATTATATTGATAAAGTGTGATTAATAGCATTTTCTTAGAAAATATTGGCGGAAAATGTTGGGACAAAGGGAGAACAAGTATAGGATAAAGCATTCAGGTAATCACTTAAACGAAATATTTCTTTTCAAAACTCTTTATAGTTGTTAATTCTTCAATTTGGTCTAACTAAAGAAAAAAACAAAAACATGTATATGCATTATCTTGGACTAATAATCCCCCACAATTTTTGCAGAGGTGTCAAAATGATATTTGGACAGCTTTGCCAACTTTGTCTGCAAAATGTTGTGGATCTATGACACATGCATTCAATCAACCATGGGTACTTACCTCAAGCCTTAACACATCATTACTATTAGGTTCTGAGGTCGAGGTTATCTTGGTTCTCAGTTTCGAAATTTCATCTCTCAGCTCAGCAATGATGTCATTCGATTCATCCTGCAGTAAACAAGGTCAATATGAGAAACCCATACACTAGTAAAAGAAACTGTTTTGGTGCTGCAACGAAGAGTGGTTAAGGTGGTGAACTTGTAACTTATGGGTCTCATGTTTGATCCTGAAAAGCACCACTGGTTTGGTTGGAGTGTCCTTTGGCAAGATACCTCAGAGCACTAGCCGAGAACTATTGAATCCAAACATAAAGCTGTTGTATAAATAAAAATTCGTTGACATGGTTTTTATCTCCATAAAGAAAAAACAACCTCAAATCCCTTTGCCATATCAACTTGCACCTTGGTACACATTCAGTAAAAGATGCAAGAAATTGCAATCATGAATTAAGGAGAAATTGCTTGTAAAGAGCCATTTACCATCTACTTATTAGAAATTTGAATTAGTTCTGTTGAAATAGATTATAACTATATTCTGCTTGACTGTATTTCTAAATTTCTCAAATAGTTCCTACAAAGCATAGGTTATAGATGATTAGGGCTTCTGTAATCTGGTGATTAGAATACAGAGCTTGAAATCAATTTGATATGATTCAAAACCATCATTAACAATCAAACAGTGTAATGATGTAATTACGCACAATATACTAGTCCATGCACTTAAAATTCAAATTTAAGTGTGGATGATACATAAATAAGCATTTTGTATTTAAGGGTTTCATGCAAGACTATATCAAGTCCATCACAAATGTGTGAAGGACTTGTTATAGTCTTGCAATGAACACTTGACTTTAAAACAAATTCCTTTATAGGATGGCTGTTGGCTTACAAGTAAATTAAGTACTTATACTTAACTGTTCTCAAAGGTGGATGATGGCTTTTTGGCAACATAAGTCATATTATTCAACTGTTCTTATTCCATTTTGTTCTAACAACTCACCAGATTCATCTTGATCCTGTTTTTGACAGCTTTAGCAAACTGTGACAGGTTGAGCGTGTTAGCATTGCCCTTGTGGGCACTCTCTACAGGGGACACAAGGGCAAACATCAGGGTGATGGCGTTCCCTCCCAGAGACTCCTGAAAAACAATAGAGGATAATCAATCACAAAGGTTCAATGCAAGACTACAGTAAGTGCTTCATGTTAGTGAAACACTGACTATAATCTTACATTGAGCCCTCCATCACATATCTGTAAAGTGTGTGAATTTAAGGCATGGGTGTGCTTGAGTTTGAGCTAAAGAAATAAGGGAGCGGAATGGTCAAGTTAATTATTGCAAAGTCTTTAACAATTGAGTGATAGAATCCTTTTAATAATATTTCCTCAACATTATTATGAAATAATTTTGGTTTATGTGGTATCCAGTAGTAATTTTCAAATACATGAAAGTCTAAAACCTGTAACTAAGACATTGACATCTTTAAGTTTGACCTTTGACATGTTTCCATGATATTGACAGCTTAATATTTCACCTTTGACCTGTTACCATGACGATGGTGTCCTTGTATTTTCACTTACGCCAACTTGGTCATGATAAGACAAAAATAAAGTTTGATTTTAAAAGGGGGAAACTACACCTTGTTCCTGTTTGAGAAATTGAACAGATTTGTTCTATGTTGTATTAACTTACCTGTAAATATCTTGTAAGTTTCGAGTCTCTGTAGGGTACTGCAGAACCTCTCTTTGGGCCTCCTAGAGCCATCAGTACATTGGCAACACCCTGAATACTGAAATAAAAAACAAATTTATACAAGTCACATCAGATTATTTGGTTGGATTCAGGTTTGAAAGCCTTTTTATTAATATTTCAATTATATAGCGACTGTGTATACACCTATTCATAAAACACAATAGACAATCAAATGGAACACTTCATAGGTTGGCTAAGAGACTACACATCATAAATATTTACATCCACTGGTTTTGGGATTTAAAACCATTCGGACAAGGGTCTTGTGACTTTAAGTCTAACACTTAAAAAAAAAGAATTCTCAGAGATTTTTTAATACAATATTTCAAAAACTAGTTCGCAAAATCTGTTTCTAGGACTCTCAATAGCATTATCTTTTTACGGATCACCAAGGATATAGTATAAGGAAGAGAAATAAAGATTCTATATAACTGGCCATTAAGGCACCAAAATCAATTTAGGCATATAGATCATGTACTAACCCCGTTAGGGCATCCCTGTCTGATATTCCTTCAACATCACTACCTGGAAAAAAAAATCATAGGGTATCTCTTTGACTCTCTGCTCAATGTGAAATTGTCATATCTCTCAAAGTAGAAAGATGAGCAGAGGAAAATTATCAAGGCATGAAAAAACAAAAATCATTTTTTTGAGAAATTAGGTAGGAAACATTGTGAAAAAGGGAGACCGTTCAACACAGTAGTTTTTTAAACCTTCCGCAGCAGGTACATCAAAGCAGGTATGCATGAATAACTAAGGAAATAGATCTTCTAAACCAAGTCTGTAGAAAGAATGTAATATAAAGCAAATAGTTAGGATGAAACAATTGTAGTTATGTGTGACCTTTAAGTTTTACTTGATCATTGGCCAAATAACCTGTAAGGTGTTTCAAACAAGTGTTTAACCAAAAGGTTTTATTTGGCTCATCTAAATAACTTGTAAAACAATAACCGAAAAATAAGCAGTTGCTCAAACATGTTATTTCTCTTTTTAGAACCAATACTTTCTATCCAATTTTGAATAACTTCACAACGAGTCTTGATCTTCAAACCCTTTTAGAGTGGTATAGAATATGATATTTTGTATCGTGCTGTAAAATCCATGACAAACCTGCACAGTCCACAAAGTGTATGACAGTGCGAACACCAACTTTACTGGATTGTCTCTCACGATACTCAACTATTACTGTAAACACTGCATGTGCTCTGAAAAAGAAAAACACACAAGTCAAAATTCCTTCACTACAACCCAATTATGTTATAGGCCTTTGTTGTGTTGTTGTTAGAATGAAGAACTTGAGAAATCACATGGCCCCTCTCCACGAAGATTCAAAGCATGGTAGCACTAGGTTTGGATTTTCATCATACATAGTGTTCCAGCTGAAAGGCTTATTGTTCTACTCTGCTTGACCAGCCCTTTTAACCATCAGGAGCTTGACATTGCAATTTAACTGAAATACTGCTGATGCAATAAAAAATCATTACATAAAAACAAAGCATGTTTATGCATAATTTGAATAGGTGATTGTTTTCAAATTAGAGCCAATTGAAGCATGGTCATTAGAACTAACTATTTCAATACTTTATAATAAAGACAAGGCCTTTCAGAAAATGGGTGATATTATTAAAGAACCAAACAGAGAAATTTGTCGACAAACCCTGCATCCATTGTTAGTCGGAAGTAATTTCACAATAGACGCAATTGAAAGCAATGCCAATTTTTGTCAAAGGTCTGTATAATCTTTCAATGGCTACACCAATATTCATTTGCAGGATACCGTTTTACTGAACAACTTCAGCAAAATGTTTGCATCAGTCAAAACTGATAAACATGGATGGTATCTTAAATAAAAGTACAATATTGCAATGTGACACGTCATTGTAAGCTTCTTGGAGAGACTTTTCCAATGATGTGTTAGTTTGCAATATTGCTTAGCACAGTATTAACTTAACACCTTAAGGAAAATATTTGCGTAAGTCAAAACTGATAAACATAAATAGTATCTTACATAAAAGTACAACATTGTAATGTGACATTTCATTGGAAACATCTCTGAGAGACCTTTCCAATGATGTGTTACTTTGCAATATTGGTTAGCATAGTATTGAAGTAAGAGGGAATGTTGAATGGGAAACCTACGCAAAGTTTGAGCATAAACTGTTGAGTAAAACAGTACCCTGGTGTTTTGTTGACTTGTCAATTAATCAAAATATATAAATGTTTACCTTGGTTTGTGTGCCTTTAGGTCATGGGCTCCCATCTTTCGAGCCCTGGTCCCCTGTTCAAAATACTGGGCTATGTCATCCGCTGTCTTCACAATCATCTCGGCTAAACCATCAACAAATCTGATAAAAGGGAGAACATTTTGCATTCAAACCTCAGATTGATTCCCCACTTTGGACTATTTATTCAGTGATAATAGACAAAAACATCATGTTACATTGAAATCATCAAACAGCTCATAGAATATAAGTCAGGCCTTGGTTTCAGACTTTCGTTCCCACTATTCTAACTCTGACTCCCAATGATCTGAACTATTAACACTTTTCTTTATTGGTAGCCTATCACAGCTTTCTATGCTACTGTTCTTCCCTCACCAATATGGAAAACAATATTGTTTTAGGCCCTGCTGGTTTCATGAGGCACTTCTTTTGGCTAGATACTTAAGTGCCCTAGCCTTGTACATGTACTGGTAAATCCCAGTAAAGCTGTTATAAAACTTGAAAATTATTGACATGGTTAAAATCCCTATGTCCTTTTTTTTTTTTTTAATATGGGTTTTACATCACATCAACACTATTTCAGTTATGTAGCGATGCCCGACTCTTAATGATGGAGGAAGACCCCATACTCAACTGCCCATAAGGGCTGGTCAAGGTGGGAAGAACCATCGGCACTCCGTAAGTCAGTCGGGAGACTGCCTCTCATGAAAATCCGCGGAGAGGGGCCATGTGATTTCAAGTTCTGTACTCTAACCACTAGGCCACGGAGGCCCCTCCCTATGTCCTTTGGCATGACACTTCAGAGCCCAAACAAAAAACATGTACATGTGAATCCCTGTCATATAATTGGGAAATTGTTGACATGGTTATAACCCCAATGACAAGACACTTCAGGACCCCGATCAAATAGATGTACTTGTAAATCCCAGGAAAACTGTCATATCACTTCAAAATCGTAAAGGTACTGTAAAACCCCACACAAAAAAGTACATACATAGAGAGATTGAAAAACTTCTTTTCAAGTAAATAATTTCTTCAACACTTACATGCCCTTTGTGGGATGTTCTCTAATCACCATGGCATTGCTGTGTGGGTTCAGCAAGTCTGTCATTTTCTCATCCATTACCTGCATGACATTTGGGTATCAATTAGAAAAGTTCATATTCCCTAACAATGTTTCCTGTTTGAGCCACTTTACATCCAGCATGCTGGATAGCCATTATGTGGGTACAAACTGAATGTGTTATATGAGATATTTGTTTAAAGTGCGACATAACGGCATACATTAGGTTAGATAACAATATTTCAAACAGTTAAGCACTTTCAAAAATGAAATAAGTTGCATATGTGCACAGTAAACGGCATAAATTAGCTTAGATAACAATATTTCAAAGAGTTTAACATTTTCAAAAATTGAATTAGTTGCATATGTGCACAGAAATTACCAACAACAAGATCATAGAGAGCCTAAGCTTTTAAACAAAGCTGCATTTAATTCAAGGTCTGTAACACTATCAATGTAACCAAATGGATTAAAAGCTATAAAACCAAAGTTGTACATTGCAATATTCAAATTAATTTGTTAAAAAGGCTTTTAATGTTTGCATTATGGAAGAGTAAAATTCACCTACCTCTAAAAAGGATACACTAATTTGGAAATCTTTTCCCGACATGCCACTGGCAATTTCGAATATTCTTCTGTTGGCCTGCAAAACAATTCACTGATAATTAACAGCACAAGATTTTGTTTAACCCCTTACTCCATAGTTCCACAGCTTAATGCATATCCTGCAGAGGTCTTAAGAAATCACCATGACAAAATGATAAATTGTTCAAATTCAGCAATTTATCCCTTTGGAACATTGGTTTCTACCCAATACAATACAAAAAATATATATTTTCCTTGTTTTTTTTTTGTTTTGGAATCATGATGCTTTTGAGGGAGTCACAGTTTTCTATGTTTGGGAGAAAGGGTTAATATAAGTTAATGACAAACACGTTACTTTTTTACATTTTGTTCATTTACTAACAAGTCAAATTTATCAGTTTATTCTGGATCTTTCCTTCAACTAAGGCTTTGGGACTGGACTTTATTGAGAGCAACATCAGACAGCAATTATAAAAATGAAAATTCAAATTTACTTTGTGGAATCTGGAAGGAAACACTGTGAAAATAGGGGAACTCCTCATTATGAGCAATTTCTTCTGTTAGTGGTTTATAAGAACTTGGCTAATTACCTAGAGACTAGTTTTTGAAAATACTCAGAACATTATTAAGAAGGGATATTCCACTTTCTTAATGTTCACCTAAATGAGCTACTTCTTTTAAATGACTGTCCTTTGAATGACTATCTTAATTACAAACAAGTGATAGTAAAATCAGGACTTACCAATGGAATTATCCCAGGGTAGGACTCATTGCCAGTCATAAGGGAGGTTTTTCCCGATCCTGACTGAAAATAGAAACAAAACATAGATATAAGAAGAATCAACACCCGCACCCGTCTTAAAAAGTTTTCAATTAAGGATACTCAAAAGAATTGAGCTCTAGGGGTGTTTCTATAAACAATAAAGGGATGGTCTCATAGATTTTGAAAAGAAAAATGCTTATCATTTTTAAAGCAGCCAGACATGCCACTTAATATGGATCTCTAATTGTTCATTTTTTTCAATTGTTTAAACTCTGTAATATGAATACTAATAAGTTATGACTTATTCTTCTTTAAACCCTATATTGGTGGTACTTATAAGTATCTTTTTAATAATATAAAGTCTGTAATATGAATACTTATAAGAGTTGCCTTATTTTTCTTTAATGCCTATTTTGTTGGTACTCTTTAGAATCGTCTCATCTAGGCAATTCTGATGAGTACAAACAATAAAGGATTTGCCAGATAGTGTTTGTAATAAAGTATGCTAAAGACTCTGATGTGGACAGTATGTTGAATATCTGATGGTACGTACCCCTCCCAAGGCCATGATTGTGACGTTATAGCCCTCCATGGCTCTCTGAATGAGCTGATCACATTTCTCCTTGTAGATTTGTCCCTGAAATATACAAGCTCTACAATTGACGGAGAGTTTATATCCTCTGATTGCATTTCTTCTTGTAGATCTGTCCCTAAAAACGCAAGCTCTACAATAAACAAAGTTTTCCTGTGTTCATATCATTTATTTCCTTGTAGATTTGTCCCGGAAAAACACAAGCACTACAATAATTAACAGTTAGTTTCTATGTTCTGATCATATTTCTCCTTGTAGATTTGTCCCTGAAATATACAAGCTCTACAATTGACGGAGAGTTTATATCCTCTGATTGCATTTCTTCTTGTAGATCTGTCCCTAAAAACACAAGCTCTACAATAAACAAAGTTTCCTTGTGTTCATATCATTTATTTCCTTGTAGATTTGTCCCGGAAAAACACAAGCACTACAATTAACAGTTAGTTTCTATGTTCTGATTGCATTTCTCCTTGTAGATTTGTCCCTGAAATATACAAGCTCTACAATTGACGGAGAGTTTATATCCTCTGATTGCATTTCTTCTTGTAGATCTGTCCCTAAAAACACAAGCTCTACAATAAACAAAGTTTTCCTGTGTTCATATCATTTATTTCCTTGTAGATTTGTCCCGGAAAAACACAAGCACTACAATTAACAGTTAGTTTCTATGTTCTGATCACATTTCTCCTTGTAGATTTGTCCCTGAAATATACAAGCTCTACAATTGACGGAGAGTTTATATCCTCTGATTGCATTTCTTCTTGTAGATCTGTCCCTAAAAACACAAGCTCTACAATAAACAAAGTTTTCTTGTGTTCATATCATTTATTTCCTTGTAGATTTGTCCCGGAAAAACACAAGCACTACAATTAACAGTTAGTTTCTATGTTCTGATTGCATTTCTCCTTGTAGATTTGTCCCTAAAAAACAAAAACCTCTACAATTAACAGAGAGTTTCTTTGTTCTGATTACATTTCTCTTTGTAGTTTTGTCCCTAAAAACACATGCTCAATGTTAAACAAAGTTTTCCTGTGTTCATATCCTTTATTTCCTTGTAGTTCTACAATAAGTAGAGAGTTCATTTGTTTTGATCGCATTTCTCTTTTCTTACGAACAATGTCCGCAACGAAGCATAGCTAGAAAAATCCACCTTGGATTTTTTGTTCCCTGTGGGGAATCGATCCCAGTTCTCCCGGGTGACAGTCAAAGACATAACCACTGAGCTAAAGAGTCGGCTCAGTAACACAGAGAATACATCTTGTCATGATTGATTGGTGCTATGCTGCAGAGAGTGAGGCGGTTACGTAACACTTTGTAGATCTGGGTTTGAAAAAATGCTTTACATGACAATAAACAGTTAAAGAAAAAGTACTTACAGGTAATAATATATACTAGTCTATTGACTTGAAATCTTTTCTAATAGAAGAATACAAATAAATCATGACATTTGCCTTATATCAAATTGCCATGTCTGAACTTACAGAGCTTTAGTATTATGGAACATTTGAAAAGAGTATATCAAATAAATAGTGTAAAGTCTAAATTTATTTGCAGAAAATTGAGGGTTCCGTACAAGACTATAGTATGTCCTTCACAAACTAGAAGCACTTATTATAGTCTTGCATTGAACCCTCAAAATAACAAATTTGATGAAAGTATGTAAAGGAGTGTCAATCTTGTGGATTAATGGTAAAACTCTAGTGTTTCAATCATCAATATGTCGGGACTTGCATAAGACTAGCTCTGGATCATTAATATAAAAATTCTAATATTCTTCTTTTGATACCATTTTTTGAAATGTTGCCTGCTTAAGATGTGTTCAAATAAATGTACTAAAATTCAGCATTCAATCAACAACTTTGAACTTACATTTGAGCTTTCCTGAGGATAGGCACCATCTAAAGCAAAACTCTGTTCCTGCAAGAAGAAGAAAAGAAAAGGAAAGTCAGGACTTTTTCAGAAAAATGTTTGTCAGAGGGCTTTGTTAAGAACTTTTGGAAATTACACACAATGCCAATATTACTTACAATGAAAGTTTCATGAAACAGGGTTCTACACTCCTTCATCTAATTCACAAGTCCACAGGACTAGAAACTCGTCAGACCAACAGGTCCTAAATAAGTTTAACAGGCACTTAACTAGGACAAAATTATTAACCGTAAATAAATTGGAAATAAGTATCATAATTAGTTTCTTCATTTGTACAACAATTTCCTTTGATCCTTTTCAAGCAAGTCTATCATTTTTTGGCACACATTGGACCACAAAAAAATTGATACATGATTTTCTAGATTTAGTGATTTGGGTGCTTTTCTTTGCAAAGAGGTGTAAAAACACCCAAATTTTTAAATATGGAAAACATTAAAAAAAAAAATCTATCTGATAGACCTGTGTGTCTGCAAATCCACCAACTTTACATCAGTTGCAATGTTTAAATGCAGATCCATTAAACCATAAAAAATGTTCATACTTTGCCAGCCTCCAGTAAAATCTTGTCTCCAACAGCTCTTGCTCCAACTTTAAGGCCTTTCTTTGTCTCATCTGGGGCCATAGGGCGCACCCTTCCAACCACTTTAATGTTTGCTGACTCAGGCTGTCAATAGAAAAATAACAGGTAATTAATATTCTAATTAATATTTCATTGGGTTTTCATTCTGCAACAATATTTTTTCATTTATTTTGTGATGTCCAGCTTGTTGTAGTACAGTCAAACTTGTGTTAAGAGGCCAGCCTATGGGACAGAGTAAATTGGCTGTTTAAGACAGGTTGTCTGCTTAACACAAATTGATTTACACTATAAATTTAACAATGGGACTTTCTGTAGTGGCTGTTTAAGGCAGGTTGGCTGCTTAAAAGGGTGGCTGCTTAACACAAGTTAGACTTTACCTTATATATAACCATGTTTGGAGTCATGTCCAAGCTCTGCGCCAAGCTTCACAGATCTATGTAATATTAGTCAGTCATTAAGTTTGGTGCTTGTGATACCTGCGTGTTGTGTTATTTACTTTTCCCGATTCATCACCTGACCAAGGATTTTCACACTCCAGTGCGCATATGCAAAGGAAATTTACCTGGAGCAGAAATACATCACCTTGTGTCAATTAAACTGTTCTTACAAAGTTAATATGCAATATACCGACATTTTACATGTATGAATCAATTCAAATGGAATAAAATTATAACTGTGAGTAATGTCATTTGACATTTTACTGCAATAATGAAAAAGGTGTTCATGCGTTGCAACAAAATTTTCGTCGCAAGTGGCCACTGTTAAATGAATTATTTCGATAATTTGACGTGATGGGAGATATTGCTCAATGCAAACATTTCTCAATATTTCCCCAATTGTGTCAAGTTTGACTTGGGTGGTTGTGGCTCTAGTAATTAATTGGAGGGAGTGAAGAGTGCAGGAAAAGACCCGATTTATGGTTAGCTCTATTTGTATGTAGCAAAGGGTTAGATCAACCAGGTAGAGTTGAATGTGTAAGCAGACCTCACATTTATCAACGACCTACCGGAGGTTACAGTCAGAGGCCCGACTTTTTGCTGATGACTGTCTGTTGTACAGACCTATCCGGAGTACAGCAGATTCCAAGATCCTGCAAAACGACCTGGTAGCCCTTGAGAAATGGGAAGAGGAATGGAAGATGGCTTTTCACCCCGAGAAAAGCGTGGTAATCCAGGTCGCAGCTGACTACTCTCTTCACAACCACAAACTAGACACGGTGGACTCAAGCAAATATTTGGGAGTAACAATCAACAACAAATTAAGATGGGACATTCACATAAATGACATAACATCAAGGGCCAACAGAACTTTAGGATTCCTGAAATGCAACATTCGAGGCTGCAAGAAATCAGTAAGAGCCAGATCCTACGAAGCGATCATAAGACCCACACTTGAATATGCTGCTTCAATTTGGGACCCACATAACATCGGGCAGTCAAACCAGTTTGAGAAAGGTCAACGCAGGGCGGCAAGGTTCACCACAAGGAATTACAGTGACAGACAACCCGGATGCATCACACAGATGGTAAACAGCCTAGGATGGGAACCACTTCAGGTTAGAAGAGTAAAGATCCGCCTCCTTCTACTATTCAAGATCCAGCATGCAATAGTTGCCATCCCAGCAGACAACTACCTTCGGACATAAGAACAAGAGGTCAACACACATTCCGAGTACCAACAACATCCAGGGATGTATACAAGTACTCATTCTTCCCAAGAACAATCAGAGACTGGAACAGCTTGCCTCCGCCAGCCGCAGCAGCCTGTTCCCTGGAAGAATTTAAGGGGGTCTTGAGTAGCATTCCGGCTACTCAGTTCAAGTAGACATAGCTGGAACTTGTTTTTAATTGTAAATATTGCCCTCTGGGCTTTTAATCCTGACCGTCATGCCGTAGTATAACGCTCTTAATTGAGTCAACTACTTAACTGGAAGAAGAAGAAGAACTTGAACATTCAACTTTATCAACAGTAGGACGGCGCTCTATCAATTGACCAGATGGCTGGTTCTACTCTCACAGATTAAAGTTTTCACTGATGTCACTTAAAAACTTTAGGTGGTCGCAATTGCGATAAATTTCCATTAAGGTCGAATTGAAGAACTGTGCTTTATGAAGGACTTCCCTTTATGAAGTTTATCGGTGCTTAGTTTTGAACCGACGCAAACTCAACGTTTACGTAAGTTCCACGTCCGATTGCATTCAAAAAAGATTTGTATGTCGTAGAAAATCATTCTATTGATCGAACTCACCATGATTTAAGAATTTTAAATCAAATATGTGGAAATGAAAAGTAAAATATTGACTAGAGTCCAGCTCCAGTCACTTCGTCAAGGTTTCCGTGTAAATACACATGAAACGATGACGTATTACGCAGAATATTTCGTACGGTTAAGCGGTTTCGTCAAACTACCGGTTCGTCAATCTGGTTTTTAGACTCAAATTTGAATAGTTGTACATCTTCCAAAAGTAGTCCAAACTAACAGTTATACTCATATTGAAAATGTATGGATTAATTCCCTTGAACATAGAAACTTTATATTGCATTAAACTTTTCATTGTACTGAAAATTGGGATTTTCAATTTATTCAGCGTTTGCATCTCGGCTAAATGTCAAATACAATCAACTAAGATACTAAATACATACACGACTGAATTCGGCGTTTTTTGTTCGTCCGTCCATCCGTCCGTCCGTCCGTCTGTCTGACTAAACATAGAGCATCGTAGATGATTTATCACTTGGACGTGAGAATAAAAAGAAAATACAATAATTAAAAAGCATTACATAACTATATTTTCGTTCTTTCCATAGATCATTTTCTTGGCATTTTCCTCATTTCTAATAGCAATATCTGACCAATTGACTTTCATAACTACCATATTTCGTTACCACGTCATTCTGCATTCGTCATTCTACGAAATGTCAACAAACAGATTACGCAATTTCGTGGATTAAATGTGATTGTGTGACGCAGGAAAGGGCCCTAAGCGAACGATCGTATATCATATAAACTGCCACCATGGGACAGAATAAAACATCAATACCATTTCAAGGGTTCAATGCAAGACTATAGTAAGTGCTTCATGTTTGTGAAGCACTTACTATAATCTTGCATTGAACCATCTATTCAACGGCTTTGACATTCACTTAATGTCAGTTTGAACAGGTCATAGTTTAATGCCGTTTTCAACACAGGATTTAAGTCGCATCATAATGGTCAGTTCACATATTTATCACGCTTGTATTTTCTCACAAGTTCTGTCAAATAGCATGTCCGAGAAACTGACGGATTTCGGACCCAAACACATTGCTCATTTGATACCTTCCTTTGACGATAAATAAGCAATTTACAATGATTAGATTAAACCAAACCTTAAGTTTTGAAATATGCTAATGTTGTAATTTGAAAGCACCAGTGGTGACTGTAAGAACAATTTGATAAATTACATTTACATTCTAAATAGAAACCGTTGTAAAAAAGAAGAAACTACTTTTTGCTACTAGTTTCCCATTTTGTCACAATGTGTGTTACATTTTACAGATCAAAGATGCAAAAGTGTACCGAAATAATACAAAGTATGAGGTTAAATGTCGGAAAGAATAAGGACCCTACGTATTTCTTTAGGAAACTTTTTAACCTATAATTTATCGATTTGTTGAATCGAGGAAAATAAAGGATTTGTTAAGATTCGCCAAAGTATTTTGTTACCTGACTTTCTGTAGTTCAAGTCTGTATTTTCTATTGCATACGATTTACTTTTTAACAGATGATTAGTCTATGGCAATCCTTAAGATGAAAAAAGAAAAAGAAAAACGAAACTGTCTGGAAAATTATATCAAAAATGGGCCATCGTTCAGTATCATTTATGTGGGACAAGAAGAACGTCTTTCCATTCGTTTGGTCTTATATCAATTTTGATCGATATCACGTCAATGTTTTCTCAGTTGATAGGAAAAGTGCCTATTAGGACTGGTCAAGCAGGATACAAAAATCGGCTTTCCGTTAGTCAAACGGGGAACTATCCATCATGATCATTCAAATGCAGTCATCGGGATTTGAACCTATGTGGAGAGAGGAATGTGATTTCAAGTTATGTACTCTAAGCAATATCCCACAGTTACCACTAGTCTCCAATGTATTTTTCTGCAGGTGCATCTTACATCCCGTATTCATTTCTCCACTTGCTGTTCTATTTGATAGACCGCCCGAAGACACTTAATTCATTACAAGACAAAGTGAATCGTTATTCAATCAAGTGCGCTCAGAGGACGATTAATAATTCATCAAGAACCCATCAGAAACACAGATCTCATTCCAAGTCTAGTTCGCATGGCTCCAATATATGACTGGTTAAGACCGCTTTTCAAGACCAAAAGTGTTGTTGGAATGTTTATGTCATGTTCGAAAAAAGCAAATAATGATAACAAAAACCAAAACGTATGTATTGGCTTCCTTGTACGGTACTCTCTAGAAAGAATTTGTTAATATATTTGTATCCATTGTATCATGTATTGTGGGCCAGTGGCCTTTATTTACAGCATTATACTTTTGAACTTTAACCATATGTAATTGGATAATTACATGTAAAAGAGGATATTTTACATTAGTTTAAACTTATTTATTCTATATCGATTGTGACGGAAACTTGAAGCTTATTTAATTTACACTTGATGACTATTTACTGGATACTGCACCAGTACTTGCGCCAGTTCGTGGGTTAGTCCCGGAAGCTTTCACCCCGCCAACGGGAATACGAACCAGGGACCCTCGGTACAACAGTCCGACGCGTTGTGTTATATCAGACAATGAAAAGAAAAATCATTGAACTCGTATGAAGTCATCGCAGCCATATGGCTTTATTTCTTCTCTCATTACCGATATCAACACCAATTCAACAGAGCAATGTATACTGTAATCGTACTTAAAACATGTTCTTTCGAATTTTCGTATCTGCTACATGATTCTTATATGAATAAGGGCAAATAGATGGGTACCCCGTATAATACTATAAAGTTAGTTAGTTAGTTAGTTAGTTAATTAGTTAGTTAAAACTTATTTATTTTGCATCGGTTGTGAAACAGGTTTTTACAACTTAGATTAATCTCAAGATGTTGCTTCATGGATACATAACCAGTACTCGTGGCGAATGTGAATTAATGAAAGGTTACCAGGTAGATCCCACTATTCACGATATTCCAACCCACGACCCTCGTGTCCAGAAGCCGACGCTCTTCCCCTGGGTACCGTTTTACTAAACATCTTAAGGAAACTATTTGCGTAAGTCGTAACTGATATACATGATTAGCATCTTCAATCAAAGTACAATAATGCAATGTGACACGTCATTGGAAGCGTCTCGGAGAGACGATTCCAATGATGTGTTACTTTGCAATATTGCTTCGCCCAATATTGAAATATGAGGAATGGTTGTTTTAGACTTACGCAAATCTTAAGCGTAAACTGTTTAGTAAAACGGTACCACTGGACCACTGATAATAGTATTGCACCTACACGGATAAGTAAATTTGCGATCATTTAACATGCGCGAAAAGTCATAGAGTTTTGTCTTTCAGAAATATTCAGTCCTTCATCATAATTACAGCTATTGCAATGGAGCCGCATTACACCACACTCCCAGATCCGCATACAAATTTCGTAGACTAATTCGAGACAATATCCTTAAGCTCTCAATCATAACTGATTCCTTTCCCATTTGCAGAAGCGCATGTTTACGCAGTTTTTTATTTGGTTTTAATTAACTTCAACTGCTTTTTACATTTACATTCGTACATATTGAGGATTTAATCATTTTATGATAGAATATCTTCTACGGATAAAATGAAAACATAGATCTTTAAAGTAAGATCCATAAAAAACTAAATCATTATTACACTTATCACACCAAACCATAATCGTGTGGTGAAGATATAATAGTACATTTATGGTACGCAGCGGTATTTTTAATTACCATGATCATGTGGGTCACACAAACGTTTGACTATGCATGTGTATTCCCAATCGGAACTACTCGGGTATTTCCGTGAGCTGTGAAATTCATTTGATAAACCCGATGTATTCAGATTGGTGTATTCCTTGTTTGCGGTATGCGAAACCATGGAAATGGGTAAGAGATTGCCATCACCGACAGGCATTTTACCCTTTACCAATTGCTAAAGTTTCGACTGTCCCAAATTTAAAGAGTTTGCAGACGACATTTCAAAATGTGATGAAATTGGAAAATAATACTCTGCTAGGGCAGAAAGCATTGCGGGAAAAGGACGAAATGCTCGTTACGAGCACTTTCTCCTTTTCCAACAATGTTTTCTAGAGTCGTCTGCAACAAGGTGGTTAAATGTTGTTATTGTTTGGTAATGAGTTAAGATTACTTTTCTTTAAATAACATTACAGATAATCAGTAACGTTAGAATGAAAAAGTTATAAAAAAAAGTCTTTTGTTAAGAGACGAGGAGTGTTTAATTCACATTTGTTGACGTTCGTTACATCCAGCGCACAATCTGTGACATAGTCCCTTTAATTGTTTTCTACGAAGCGTTAATTGTTTTCGAAATATCACACGAAATGCGTTATGAATAATACATGTTTTCCATTTACATAATTCCCCCGGCGTGATGTTAAATTGTGACAGAGCGATCGGTTCAGGTATCTGCCTCCAGATACCTTCGTAATAGCCGTTTTGGGTCAACTTGATCGCTCAGCACATAAACTTCTGTTGTCATGGCAACGTGATATATAGCAACTGTGCAAGAATTTTCATCCATGGTCCATGGTGCCATGTAAAATAGTACCAGCGGAATGGTTATCTTTTTCTGTCTTAATTAAGATACATTTTCGATGAGCTCTGAGGCTTAGCAAAGAAAATTCTTCCGTTCCCAAGACGACATGATATAGAGCCGATATATATGAACTCGAAAATTTCTAGTTATCTATAAAATGACTTGGTTTTATATATATAATGTGGTGAAGAGATATCGGCGCGGGTATACCTATATAATTCACTTCTCCTTTCATAGTTACCATATATTTCGAATTACAGATTGAGCTAAGAACTGTCTAATACCATGGCAACATCCTACATAGCAACTGCACACGAATTAGATTGTGCATCTAGTTGTATGAATTGAAGTGAAGTGAAATGGCGACATATGGGTTGTTTTATTTACAATGTATCTGCCTTAAGATACAATTGTAATATCCGTTTTCGGTCAATTCTAAGGAATAACAAATAACATTTTACATTGCCATGGCAACATAGTATATAGCCAACATATTACGGCCATATAGCCGAATTATCTGGTGCTATAATACGGTGAAATAACGATTGGTACAGGTATCTGATTTAATGTTTCCGTCACAATAGCCGTGTTGGGCCAGTTTAAAGGTTCTGGACAGAACACTATATATTGCCATGACAACATGCTTTATAGCAACTTAACACGAAGAAGACTATACGCCCATGTGTTTGATTCCCTGATGTGAAGTGAAATGATGACACATGGTTTGTTCCATTTATACGCATTAAGGTACGATTACTATATCTGTTTTTGTTAGTTCTAAAGCTTAATAAAAACATTCATACATTGTCGTGGTAGCATAATATGATAACCAATATATATAACCGTCATGGTAAAGAGTCTATGTTCATGAACAAGAACATATCTTATTTTTTAACATGAAAACCAAGTGCAATACAAGATGGCGACAGAGCGATTGATACATGTCTCTGATTTGATGATACCTTTGTAACAGCAGTCGTAGGTCGGTTCAAAGGCTCAGCACATAGCTTTCCGTTGTCATGACAACATGATATATACCAATTGTATTTCTTTAAACATAGTTTATTGCAATTTTTTTTACAGTGAATAACAAGCACAAAATATACAAGTTATGGCAAAAGGGTCTGGCCACAAGTTCTCACAACATTATAATTGGCCATTCCCTTTTAATTGCATTCTAACTGGACGATAAGCGATGAGAGAACGATTTTCCATTTTAAGTCCGAATGGATTTCAATCGAGAGCGAATCCGACTTTGGACATCGTTGGCCAAAGTTTCAGCTGTGGTTCGACCAATAATGGTTCTGACATATAATCAATCAATGCGGTACGATTTATCTATCGCTCTATGCAGTCTAACAACTGGAAGTAATGTTTCTACCATGTGCGTTGTTCTACCAAATGTCGTCCACAAGACGTTGAAACATTGTATCTATTTAACAATATCTACTATGTGGGAGGCAGTGTCAAGCGTTTGTTTTCGTAAATTTGGTTAACCCATATTGTGCGAAAACCGACTTCATGCTTATCCAAGCAGGTAAGATCCAGGCCAGCCACCAATTAAATTGGCGGCTGACCTGTGATCTAACCTGTTTGCTTATCTGAGTATCTTCTCTCAGGACAGTCAAGCAGATATTTAAGGTTTCGGAAAGCAGACGACATACACATTTTTTTTAGAAAATTACCCAGAATTCTAAGGGTTCAGTATCTTTGGCGCATGCGCATCAATGACTAATTGTAATTTAGAAGAGGGACCAAGTACCTTTACACTCTATGGTCGACAGTGTTGCGGTGGGAGAGTTTTTGCCTCTGGTTTATAGGATTCCTTCCGGGCTTGAACCCCGTTAGCGGCGAGGGACATACCGGTACTAACACACAATTCAGCGCGAGTACTTGGCATGTATTCAGTAGCAGTCATCAAAAGTGAATTTGATAAGCTTCAAGGTTCCGACACAATCGATGAAAGTTTACATCTACTATTCAAGCTGGCATTTTGTTGGCCACGTGGGATTATAATCGATAAAAAGCACAAGTAATATGATTGAGAAAAAAACATAGATTTCCCTATGGACCAATAGCGGCGTTTAAATCTCAACGCGAAACATTTTCTGTTTGTTTCTCATCAACATGTAATTTCGTGTTTAACCCTTATAGTACTGGAACCGACTTCATGCTTATGCAAACAGGTTAGATAACAGGCCAGCCATCAAGTGATTTGGCGGCTTGTCTGTGATCTAACCCGTTTGCTACTCTGAGGACCTTTCCTCGTCAAAATTAAGCAGATATTTAAGGTTTTGGAAAGCAGACGAAAATAGTCTATTGATAGAGCAGAAAACATTGTGGGAAATGAAGAAATTGCTCGTTAAGACGATATTCTGTTGATATTTTTTATTGGGGTTTACATCACATCAACAATGCGTCCAATAGCAGACAAACTGCGATGCGAGAACAAGAATGGCGTATACCAATCAATACGGCGAAACATCTTCATCAATAGAATACCCATAATCCACCATTTTGAAATTCATTCTGTCTTCGGTTTACTCTGGTCCTACACTGCATACACCTGTCTGGGCCGGAACTCTTCGGTTTTATGCTAATAGTTCCGGCCTCGATGTAAACTGAGAACGATCGAAGTATATCGAATGAGTTTTAAAATAAGCGGATCATGGTGTATATGTGTATTGGTTGCATATTCTTGTTTATTGAAATTGTTTATTTATTTTGTTTGCATAATCTACTGAACTGTTATGGCTTTAAGCATGTTTGTGCTGATTTTGCCGAATGAAATAATTGAAATTATTGGTAAACATTACCTTAACATGAATGAGAAACGATGTTATAGTATCCCTTTATAGATGGATACGCATTTAAAAGCATAAAGGTCCGCATTAATTAATCAATGCATATTCTCGAATAGAAATGAAGCAGAATCGACGCTTTTTCCATCAACATCAGGAGTAATATTGGTGTGCAAATCAGCTAAAGATTTCATATTACAATAACAATGAGAACATAAATTGATTTTCCACGCTGGAATTCTGGTTGACATGTTCAGCTTCATTAGTCTCCCAAATCATAGTTATAAAAATGTCACTTTGAGGATTCATGTCCGTAATAAGCTGTATGAATATATTTGCATTTTCAACCAATGCACCGTTCGGGGAACGATTATGCAAACTTAAGAGCCAAACGTATTGTTATATAAACAACACAACCGATCAGAATTCAGAATGTTTTAATGGCACATCAAGGCATCCGACCCAAAACACATGTAATAAGCATTTCACATCCGATAGGAAACTTTTTTATGGCATTGGTTATATCTACAACTGTGTGTATAAATTTAGAGCCATGATCAGTGGACTACATTGTTTTTCGTTGATCGGCTGTGATGGTGTGTTTTAGAGGTATAGGCGCTCGGCACGTTACAACAGTAACTCTGTAATCGTGTTGCGATGGCAAGTTAAAGCATACGCCATCGGAACGACTTTAGAAGTTGTGAAGATAGAAATATAGAGGATGTTTTATTTCAGAAATGAAATAAGTAGAAAATTCTGTGAAATAATTCAGCGTTAATTATTTGAACTGTTTCCCCTTTTCACTACACGGTTTCTTTATGTCCCCCTCTCCAAAATATAGATTGCGTCTGATCCTGCATGACTCAGTGGTTGAGGTCCCATTCTAGATCACCACCAGCGCCACTCTGCTCGCCGTGTGCAAATGAAAATGTTTTTTTTCGTTTTTCTTCTCTTTTGCAACACTCTATCGATTATAGGCTGTTACTGCTGTAGGTTCAGACAGGAAAATGCCACCACATGACTCCTCTTTGTTTACAGTTACTGCGGGGAATGTACTTATAGATTATTAATTTATATACGTGTAATGGGCCAAAGGTCTTCTTCACTGAATAAAACATTGTACTGTATGTGATAGTGTACAATTATACGTGGTCTGTAGTATGTCGGATGTGATATTGGTCACTGATATATTTCGGAAACCTCTTTAAACCTCGTGAGCAATAATATGTCTGAAATGCATCGGACCCACGACCTGGGTAATACCTTCTTAAGCACATTTCGTATGATATTTCTTGGAGTCTTTTACAACAATCCTCACGCTTAAAAAGAAAAAGGAAGAAAGAAAAACACACACACAAAGCAAAAAAAACGAAGAAAAACACAGGTGCATCAACAATTGGTATCTCGATCATTTCCAAGAAACGTTTGACGAATAGGAACTGTGCAAACGCCTCGATGACATTGATAAGTAAAAGTGCATGTTTACGTTCAATTTTGCAGGGATCTCTCAACGTGTGGAAATAAATACCACAATAACAAACAGTACAGCTGTCACTTGAACGATCCGAGTAATTATAACCAAGTGCTGATAAATCCTCGATATATCATAATTTCTGCACATAACTTGGCGAATGCCCAATACCTATAACTCTATGAATACTTTCCGTCTTGTATCTGTTTTATCTGTCGGGTAATTGATATATAAAGTCTACACTAAAGGAGATGTGGAGTTAGTCGATCTCGGCAACTCTGAAGGGAGGGCCTGTTGAATACGTAAGTATTGACCGATTTCCCATAGTACCCGAACTGACATCCTAGCACCAGTTTCATAGTCACTTAAAAAGTCAGTGCCGCTAACAACGTATTATTTTTTTTAAAACAGCCTGATTACTATGTGTTAGATTGGGTCGTATCTGGATTTTAGCACCAATTTAATTGTCACTTTTATAGAAAGGGCAACTAAGAATGGAAGCATTTTCCAAAATGTCTGATAACTATGGTTATGATAGGACAGGACATAAACCAAGACATAGCAGTATTCACATTAAAGTGTCGACCAAGATCAGACCATGTATGTTTTCCAAGCTGAGATAAGAAAGCACATTCCACCAATTGCGCCACTCGGAACACCTCGGCCATTTATTAAAATAACCTCGGAGGTAATGGGAAGCCACTTTTGAAAGTAGGTCAGCAACGAAGGGCATGTCCGTTTGCAATCGTATCTACTCGGAAATCCCCGGCACAAGCCGGGGATTGCCGAAAAGAGCCGATTGACAAAATATGAAACAAAGATGTGTTGATATGTTCATCTTTAATGAAAAGGGTAAAAAAAAAACCCATTCAATTGTGATATATAACCAATTTGTGTGCATTTAAATACATACTAAGTGCCTGTGTGCATTTTGCGTTGTCCGCCGGAAATAAGGCGAATTACCCCAGGATTTCTGGTTAATTCATGTACTGCCTATGAGGTATATCTACCGACTTGTTACGGGGATTGCCGAGTAGATACGATTGCAATTGCGCATGCTTCAGTGGTATAACTGTTTGGGCTTTCAACTGGGTAATGCCACATTCTGTCGTAGAAACATGATCCGTTGTTTACGGGATTCGTCATAGACAAAATAACAAACGTAATTTACTTGAGAAACAACACATTATATTGTTCAAAATGTGGGTACGTGTTGACCAAATTTGGGTAGGTACGAGTTTGCTTAGGTCCGAATTGACCTTCTTCCTTTCTCCACACAGAGATTCCAATCTTCTGGACGGAACTTCAACATATAACAGTGCTTCATAAAGTTATACTGTTGGTAGCTTGTACAGTCCAATAGGCTTAAAGCGAAATCAATTCTTTAGGTCTCGGTAGACATCCTTTGTACCCAACGGATATACTAGAATTCCGCAGGATTAATGGAATAATACATTATATCCAATAATTTTGTAATGCCTTTGTATAACAACCATACCACCGTGGAAGATACAAAAGCATATTCCATGTGGCTATATGCTATATACAATGCGTCAGCCCGGGAGATTCTGTAGAATGACAGGCGAATGCCTACTCGAGTTATTGCTCAATCAGGCAGAGTTTTTCATTACTGGGCGTTATATCTAATTCCTCCAAGGTGACATGGCATTACAATCTTATAAAGATTCTGACGATGGCACACGTATTAAGGTTGTTCGAATGTGCATTTGTTTCCGATTCAATGCATTCCTATGACATACCTTAACACTGGGTATTCCCCAGGCCAGTGTTATAGGGACCCAGCGCCTGAATGTCAAAATAAACACTTCCCTAGCGCCTTATTTGATTCCGACGTGGTTATAATTTGTCCATGTACCAAAGGCAGACTTATTGCTTCTGACATTGTCTGATTCATTTTATTTGGTTTTAAAACAGTAATCATTGCCTTTAAAATGTGTATAATACATTTAAACTTCCCATTGTTGGACCCCTACTAGTATTTAAAAAGTAAATGACATTAGAAAGAGATACCATGCCGAACACCCCTCCCGCAGCATTAACAACCACAGCGCCTAAAAAAATCCTAGGAAGTCCCTGTAATAAAAGAAAATACATATTCGATCATCATTTGTTGTCCTACGGTACGGTACAATAATTTACGTAATTGTATTAGGGATTGTATCATCATTTTCACGCACCCCTGTCGTAAGATTATCCTTCCCATCAAACAGATGTCTGCATGTTGTTAATTCACTGACATGCCAACATATCCTGCTTGCGTCATGTGATTAGAATTTCGACTCATTTTCTGGTTTTGGTACCTTAAGCTCTTAGCCATTTCTACGGTTTTAACCCTTAGAATAAATAGAATTTTGTGTCGTCTACTTTGCAAAAACTCAAATACCTGCTTAGTTTTGATGAGGGAAGATACTTAGAGTAGCAAACGGCTTGGATCACAGGCCAGCCGCCAACCTATTTGGTTGGCGGCTGGCGTGAATCCAACCTGTTTGCATAAGTATGAAGTCGGTTCCAGCACTATAAGGGTTATGGATGGAAATTAAATATCAATACTTACAAAACAAACCGATTGACCAGCTTACTACATCTTAAAGACAAAATCGCTATGACTTTACCGAACGGTTATGGATTTCTTCCCATAGGTAGAGTCTACTTCTTGTTTATCTTATTAACGAGTTACGCAAACTGACATGGGATTCGTGGTACCTAATTAAACCCACGTGTGAATAGGTACAAAAAAAAATGTCATGTCACATCAAAGTGTGTTACATCACAGACGCTTGCATTTGCGACATACGTAGGATAACAATGTAGATAAAAAATATCTGGTATTAGGAAAAAATGCAATGCATCACATGTTTTCAACAAAAAATAACTTCGTGGACATGTAATTTTGTTTGTAAATTTTCAGAGCTTCCTTGCAATGTGTGGCCCGGGTGATTGTTACAATATACATGTACTATAATTGCACCACCAAAAGTAATCTATGTAGTTAGAGAAAAGCATTTGAAAATACGAAAAATGCCAGCCCGTTAATTGACATTCGTGACAGTTAGTCCATTCGTTTTGCAATAAACGAAGAAGAGACATGAACGGGATGCTTGCCTGCGTATTCATTACATGGTCTTGTTTGACCCAAACGTTTCGGATTTACCACAGAGAAAAATGATATAGCATTTTCTCAAACTGACAACGTAAATAAAGGACTCTATCATAGATACTGTTTGGGATAGAATTCCCTGTATCGAAATTGGTACTAGAGGACAAGATACCTTTGTACACTTAAATAATCTGTATGTGTAGTCATCGGTAGAAGTTAAATCATCGGAGAATTTGAAAAAAAAACCGACCTGGTATAGAACAACACAAGAAACAATGTTTAAATTACAAAAAAAAAACGTTTAGAAACTAACGCCCGGCGAAAGATCTCTAAAGTTGTGATCAAATTATTAAACAAATCTCAAGAAAATTACACGTCAGCGAAAGAAGACTTTACTTGTAATAATGAATAGAGTGAAGCCAATTACATGTTTATGATGCCTTTACGCCATCCCTCTATTCTGTTAATTTATATACAAGAACAAAAAACCCTAAAGGCTATATATCTGTCTGGTGAAATACGCATGTTTACCGACGTTGTTGATCTATCGTGACGTAAATGCGGTGCAAACCATGCCAACGTTAATGCACAATGTTACCCAATGGGACAGATCAACCTTTCATCACACTAATATATCTTCTCGTCCTTTCCAAGTAAACAGTATTTCTCTATATTAGTTGGGCATCTGGTTTTGGAAAACGGCTCTGGGGATCGATAAGATACATAAACTGATGACATGTCGTCGTTGTAGAGCCAAAATACCGTATATACCATCGTTAGTGCCAATGACATGATGCGTTCAAGTCCGACACGAAAGGTGACTTTCTCGGATGATTTACATCTCTTATGGTGTCCGTAAACACCATCCGAGTCAGGTAAAAATGTAATCTTCAGACTCTCACCTTTCACAAAAACAAGCAATCTTGTCTAAAAGGTATGGACTTAAAAGTGCTTGAAAGGTAACAAGCAATACGTAAAATGTTGATTGAGTTTTCTTAAAAACTGGCTTTCAACTTTAGCCGTTAGATTTCTTTTGAATTATCAAGCTTTCTCCTTTAACTATGGTCGCTTAATATAGTATAGTATAGAACAATTCAAATAGTTATGATTAAATTATAAAGAAAATGCGTCTAGAAACTAACACGCCAGCGAAAGACATGCACTTGTAAGTATGAAAAGAGTCAAACCAATTACATGTTTATGCCTTTACCCCATTCTTCCATTCGGTTAATTTAGGTACAAGAACAAAAAACCCTAAAGGCTATATATCTGTCTGGTGAAATACGCATGTTTACCGACGTTGTTGTTCTATCGTGACGTAAATGCGGTGCAAACCATGCCAACGTTAATGCACAATGTTACCCAATGGGACAGATCAACCTTTCATCACACTAATATATCTTCTCGTCCATTCCAAGTAAACAGTATTTCTCTTTATTAGTTGGGCATCTGGTTTTGGAAAACGGCTCTTGGAATCGATACGATACATAAACTAATGACATGTCATCCTTGTCGAGCTAAAACACCGTATCAACTTCGTTAGTACCAATGACATGATGCGTTCAAGTCCGATATGAAAGGTGACATTCTCGGAAGACTTTTATGTCTTATCCTGTCCGTAAATACCATTCGCGCCAGGTAAAAATGTAATCTTCAGATTCTCACCATTTCCGAAATCAAGCAATCTTGTTTTAAGCGTCTGGTCCTGAAAGTGCGTGAACAGTAATTTAGTCTTAGGTTGTCGGTATACAGGATACACGCCATTCATCAAATCTTTTTGGGGTTTTTAAAAAACTGGCTTTTATATTTAGCCGTTAGATTTCTTATGAATTATAAAGCTCTCTCCTTATGGTCGCTTAATATAGTATAGTATAGAACAATTCAAAAAGTTATGATTAAATCATAATAAATGCGTCTAAAAACTAAGGCGCCAGCGAAAGACCTGCACTTGTATGGATGAATAGAGTCAAACCAATAACATACTTATGCATTTACGTCATTCCTCTATTCTGTTTATTCTTGTGCAAGAACAAAATCCCCTTAAAGGTGAAATACGCATGTTTACCGACGTTGTTGTTCTATCGTGACGTAAATGCGGTGCAAACCATGCCAACGTTAATGCACAATGTTACCCAATGGGACAGATCAACCTTTCATCATACTAATATATCTTTTCGTCCTTTCCAAGTAAACAGTATTTCACTATATAAGTTGGGCATCTGGTTTTGGAAAACGGCTCTGGGAATCGATACGATACATAAACGGATGACATGTCGTCGTTGTAGAGCAAAAATACCGTATATACCATCGTTAGTGCCAATGACATGATGCGTTCAAGTCCGACACGAAAGGTGACTTTCTCGGATGATTTACATCTCTTATCGTGTCCGTAAATACCATCCGCGCCAGGTAAAAATGTAATCAGGTTCTCACCATTGACAAAAACAAGCAATCTTGTTTAAAGCGTCTGGTCTTAAAAGAGTGTGAAAGGTAATTTAGTCTGAGGCTGTTTTTATACAAGACAAAACTCCTTTAAAATGCTCCTTATAAAGATGCCTAAGATTATGGCGTTCGTATATGGTCATAGGACTTCTAGTACAATTGTATTATGTCTCCTTTTTACAACGGTCGCTTAAAACAAGATTGCGTGTAGTATTTAATGGCATCTTCATTGATAGATCATTCATTATATTTCGTCTTTAATTTGACCGTAAAAGTTGTTTAAAGTCATTATTCAAACATACACCATATACATACACGAAAATATAGGCCCACGCCAATGTGTGCCGAATCACCACTGTTGTATTGTAAAGGGTTATTCCTCTTAGAAGATATTCACCATCATCATGGATTCGTAAATTCCCTTGATATTTCGTGAAGTGTAAAAAGAATTTATCGAGATGTAACGTCTCAGTCAACTCCTTCAGACATCGATATACGTTAAGCTAGCTTGCCCCAAGAGTCTGACGTTGTTGAGACATGATTTGATTAACACATCGGGATTCGGCGGGAAATCGATAGAGTCTTGAGGTAGCTTCACAAGAAACTCCACTATATGATGTATATACCATCGTTAGTGCAAAGGACATGCTGCTTTTAAATCCGACTTGAATGGTGACTTTCCCGAAATACTCATATATCGTATCGTGTCCGTAAACACCATCCGCCCCAGGTTTTATGCGTCTTGTCTTTAAAGTGCCTGAAAAGTAAGTTAGTCTGAGGCTGTTTTAATACAAGGCAACAGTCATGTAAGATGCTCCTAATACAGCTCGAAAAAAATGATGGAATCCACATTTAGCCGTTAGCTTTCTTGTGCAAAATTATTCGGTCATCTTTAATTTGGTCGCTTAAAACAAGATGTCTTGTAGTATTTCATGTCACCTTACTCGTTAGAACAAATGGTACATTCTATCTTTTTTTTGGACTACAAAACATGTTTACAATCATCATTCCAACACAAAAGATAGGCATACACGAAATCATCATGGATCTCTTAATTTCCTTGATATTTCGTGAAGTGTTAAAAGAATTTCTCGAGATGTAACGTTTCAGGCACCTCCTTCAGACATCGATATACGTTAAGCTAGCTTGCCCCAAGAGTCTGACGTTGTTGAGACATGATTTGATTAACACATCGGGATTCGGCGGGAAATCGATAGAGTCTTGAGGCAGCCTCACAAGCAACATCACTATATGAATCCCCTTACTTACTTTATTTTCAAACACGGTTCAAGATTTCCCGGAGGTTTGCGGAGGGCATGTATTATTTATGTTTTATACCAGATAAGACTTAATTAAGTCTCATTCCCAATTGGAGATTTCTTTAATATAATGCAGTTTTCCAAACGAATCAAAGTCACGCCAGGGTTTTTGGATTCCGAATTCAGCGATTTTTAGTGGCAAACTTCCCACAAATCATAGGCCTAGGCCTCATACCAGTTCAAACAAACAAGACCGGGAGGGAGGGGGGTTAAAGTTGCTTGATATGGGAACGAAGAGCCAGTCGTTCTGGGTTTGATTCCCCGCACTGCATTTTATCTTTTCGTTAGTCAGTGGTCTTAAGAATGGGGTATGTCGGGATGATTTTTACATGGGATAAGATTATTTTTGGTGTACCCATAAGAATCGTATTGTCGCACGATTCTATAGAGAACCCACTATAGAGGGTTTTGAAAAGCAATTCGCAAGTACGCTAGGGGGAAATTAACTCGGATTATCTAAGCTGTAGCTTGTTATCCGAAATATTGTCTGGATCATTCGGACCAGGGAAAAGTGCGTTTTATCTGAGTTTCTTGTCATGGCATGCTCCATTTTTGTCCTCAAAGAATATCGATGGAGCAGTAGTGTCTCACAACTATTACCATGATATTTGATTAATCACGAAGAATTGTTTCAAACGGCGATTACCCTCAATTGCAAACAAAAAGGACATATCCGTGTATCATAACGATGCTTTAGGTTTGTTTCACCTGCTATAGAAGATCTCAGACACCAATGTGTTAAAAGGAGATATAACTTCATATAAGCAATCCCTTCGTTTTTGCCACAAATTGTTATACCCAACATAATGAAATAAAGTTGTTTTCAAGGTCTTATATTTGCCGTCTGCTGTCTCTTTGAATTTGGATCAATCACAAACTCCAATATTGGAAACATCTAAGCTTACACCTATCATCTCAGTGAAGTAGTTTTTTACTTGTCATCTGCTGTCTCTTTGAATTGGGACTAGTCACAAATTTCCAAATTGGGAACATCTTAACCTACACCTTTCAGTGAATACTCATTGTGTTCCTCTTTTCACAATTGCTTAATTGAACACCGACGTTTTCAGGACGTTTACCGAACTTCCCAGTAAATTACTCCAGTATTATTCATTCAACACTCGTCGCAGTTTTATCGGATATTGGACTGTAGAAGAATTGTTTCAATATTTCTCGGACCCATTCCCAAGAACTTGCAGACTCCTGCTTTCGCCGATACCTCTTGTTGATACCACTTAGTACATTGGGTACATTTGGATGATACATATCAACAGTGAAGTACAGAAAGCGATAGGCAGTAATTACTGTTTATACTTATCAAGGGATACGCTAATTGTGGAACGGTTGATATCTGTGTAAACATCTTATTAGTGGTGGGATTTGTGGGATTTACGCCTGAATTAATGGTAAGTAGATCGTTTTCTATCTTACATGTAGCACTACTCCCATTTTGGTTAGACGTTTAGCCAAATTATGCATGTATACAATAATGATATGTTATCTTTATATCGAAGAAATTCAAAACAATTGGGACGAAATTGATATCTTTCTCGAGACAAAAGTCAGCCGTGGATCAACCATGATGGGAACATTAACGCTGTCAAATCGTAAATAGACGCCCTAGGAAGAACGCTGTTGCGATTTCAAATAAAGCTCTTACCACAAGGGTTTAAAGAAAGACTTCGTGTAAACAGTGTTTAACAATGATGCTGGCTTTAACGCTGTCAAAACGTAAATAGACGTCCTAGGAAGAAGGTTGTTGTGATTTCAAATAAAAGACTCTTCGCACTAAGGTATAGGAAAGGCTTCGTGTACACCGTAATATAATCGAACTACTGTCGAGAAAGAAAGGCTTCGTGTACACCGTAATATAATCGAACTACTGTCGAGAAAGAAAGGCTTTTTAACATAGAAATATAGTATTGAAAGTTAGAGTCGTTGACTTGTATGTACAGTGCTTATTCTTAGAGGGTTCGACCTCCTGCTTGTTCGTGTAGCAATTACCGTGATGTATCATTTGTTGATTAGTAAGTGTTAGACTGTCTACCAGGAAGTTTATCTCAGCAGTGTTAAAAGCTTGGTGCTTAACCTTTTACTAAACACCAAATTTTCGACTGTCCCAAATTGAAAGAGTTTGCAGACGACATTTCAAAATGTGATGAAATTGAAAAACAATCTTCTAGTAGGGCGGAAATCATTGTGGGAAACGGAGAAATTGCTCATTAAGAGCAATTTCTGCGTTTCCCACAATGTTTTTCCAGAGTAGTCTGCAACAAACTGTTCGAATGTTGTTATTGTTTGGTAATGGGTTAATGTATTCATCCTTCTAGAAATATGCCACTATTGCGAATCAATCTATACCATTCTGCTATGTTTGCTTATATGAGTTTCAACGCCGTGTCAGCAATTCATCAGTTATATTACGGCTTTCATGGGTTCACCAGTGCTAGGCTATGGCTCCGAAGTTTTGTGCAGATGGACATCTCAAACGATCCAAAAGTACCGATGGGGCTCGAACCTGAGACCTCCGAGTTCTTTGACTGCCACTTTAATTACAGGGCCACACAAGGCGATTTCATGCATCTATATCATACTATCTGATGTATATCTTCCGTATTTTCCATAAAGAGTTGTGACATTAGTACTTGTTGGTAGAGTTTGAGCAATGCGTAAATTAGACCTCAGAATGATGTTATATTTTGTTGGAAGATATGGTGAGACTTCACATCAAATAGCATAATGCCGATGACAGAAGGGTTTGATGAACACGGAACATAAGAAGGAGCAAGTTTTCGTGTTTCGAGTTATTTGATTACTGGTATATCTTACCTATTCGTCTATGGGCTGAAGTGATTATTGGAGTAAACTAGCTTCACTGGAAGCGTTTCTTAGTTGGATCCCAGTACATTCAAAGCACAACAAGCTGTCGATAAAAGTACAGAAAATATGTAGACTAATTAGCTGGGTGTAATCTTAATGAGAACGTGGTAAATATATTGACTAGTTTTTTAGGTGCACTATTTATTTGATATAACGTGGTAAATATATTGACTAGTTTTTTAGGTGCACTATTTATTTGATATAACGTGGTAAATATATTGACTAGTTTTTTAGGTGCAATATTTATTTGATATAACGTGGTAAATATATTGACTAGTTTTTTAGGTGCAATATTTATTTGATATAACGTGGTAAATATATTGACTAGTTATTTAGGTGCAATATTTATGGGATATAACGTGGTAAATATATTGACTAGTTTTTTAGGTGCAATATTTATTTGATTTAACGTGGTAAATATATTGACTAGTTATTTAGGTGCACTTTTTATTTGATATAACGTGGTAAATATATTGACTAGTTATTTAGGTGCAATATTTATGGGATATAACGTGGTAAATATATTGACTAGTTATTTAGGTGCACTATTTATTTGATATAACGTGGTAAATATATTGACTAGTTATTTAGGTGCAATATTTATGGGATATAACGTGGAAGTTAGATTGACTGGTTATTAAGGTGCACTGTCGGTTTGGATGAAGTAAATAAATAATAAACAGTACATTTACATGTCTGTCAAGAGTATCTAGGCGCTGTGGTTGATAAACCAAGTACTGTAGCTTTCTCATCAGGGTAACATGTATATAAGTTATAGCAGGGATGCTTACATGTACTTCTACCTGTTATACATGTTTGTTGTTTTTTATTCGGGGCAATCAACAAGTAAAATAAGCGAACGTATACATGTACTAGTGTATATGTATTTATATTCATATCATCGTTTAGAGTAAAACACACGTTATATGCGCTATATCGAGACCATTCGCTTACTATTACGTATTCTAGCCAAAAACACCGCTTGGGGGGATGTGTGGCTTGTCCAAATTGAAAGCAACATCATACGACAGAAATATCACGGAGAAATACCTCCATTTTATCAGATTAGATAGAAACCATTTTGTCAAAATGATAACTTGCTCATTTTGAAAAAGTCAGCCTCTTGTCAAAGTAGTTTCTTATTCTTGAATATTATACATCGGATACGATAACGTTTGATATTATGGAGGGAAGTTTAAAGAGATAGTGGCATATAGCCGTCAAAGAAGGATCGAGCACGACGATATATACAAGCTTCCCTATTTGAATGTCCACTCAGACATATGTGTGTGTTGAGCGTGTTTTAGATTATATGTATATGTATGTACGATTCCCAATACTGCAATATTTTAGAAATATTTGGGAGAGATAGTCTTAGTTTAAGGTATAAGAGGCCAATAAAGAGATAGAGATAGATCATTGGTTTTGGAGCAGATGGTCGTTTTCAATTACCCATGAACCGGGCATTACAAAATAACAGACCACCTGTCTCGTAGCGAAGAAAAAAGATACACAAATATATTATCTTTGTAAGATATCCCCGGTTTGAGTATGCATATATGTAAATACCGTGACATAAAGACAACATTTGAATGAATATTATTGAAATTAATCCACTTATGCGATTTTAATGGAATTCCTATTCAAAATAGTTTGTTACATACTATTTATTGAGACAATATAAACACCACCACGCGCATGTATCTTTATTTAAAGAAATGTTTAGCTTACTTTTTGTTTGTCTTAAACCGCATAAGTCGATTTAGATTTAACTTTCTGCACCCGTTTGAGAAACAGTAACCCACCAGTGTACCGTACCGCTCTGGAAGAAAAGACCATTCTATGTGAACTGCTTTATATATTGCGTAGAATCTTGTAACATGCGGTATTTTAAAAAACATCAAACAATCAAATTTACCATCGAGTTTTGGAAACATCTCCATTGATTATTCAAATATTCCTGGAAATATGTCTGTCATTTATATTGGTTTAAATGCAATATAATGCAAACAACAATTTACAAGGAAATACTCGTTATGGTATTGAATACTATGCGCATCCCTTTGTTTTTAGATGTCACCAGCTTGTATCTTCTTCAGATTAACAAGACCTTGTAAAGATACGTTAATTTATCACACAATCTCTGAACCATGCAAGATACATTCTGGACAAACCGGTTTCAAAATAATCAAATGCTGTCCTACATGTTTGGAATTACGTTCTTACTAATTCTTTTCTGGTCTGGAAAAAAGTGAACATATGTTTTGACCTTTTGACATTGTAAAATAAATAACATGTATCAACTAAAGAAATCAATCCAAAGCCGGAATTTGACGTATATGCTCAGCCTAGTTGGAGATATAATGTTCGTTTTGGACTACGTATTTTCACGCTAACCCACCCATTTCCATTGACGGGAATAACGTGGTCAGATTTGAGAAAGAAATGGCCATGGAACCCTCGATTGGGTTTGCAAACAGGTACACCTATCTTATTACTTAATTGTTATTCATCAAATAACGCCTATCATAGGGCCAGTGGGAAGCGGTTTCAGAGTGTATCAACTGCTTTCGTCTGGATGGCATAATAACGAAAATAACCCATAAAGTGTTTCGCGATTTACGGTTCAGGAAATCGCAAAGCACCCCATGAGTTATCTCGGTTATTAGGCCATTCAGAGCAAAACTGTTGATACTCGCCGAAACCGCTTCCGACTGGTTGTTTGATTAGCGATATTCGATGCATAAAAGGTGACAAGGAAGACATACCTGTTTGAAAACCCGAACTCAAATCTGACCACATGATTCCCCCACTTGCATATGGACTGATTATTCTCCTCATCTTTATAGATATTTCCAGCAAGTCGGTGCTCGTGAAGAATGAATGCAATTAACGTCGCCTTCTTTGTCGTCAACGGATTCCCCCTTGGATAATGTCATAGCATGTTTCCCCCGGAAAGACAAAATCCAAAACAACACAGCAAACGCAGAATACAAAACGTTTTCTTTGTTAAACTAAAAAGAAATCGTTGCGACAGGAATTATAATTGCTCATCACCTAGTCTTTCTTCTTTTATCACGTTTATTTTGAATTTTCCGAAAGATATTTTCTTAATGAGTATGTGTAGTTCGTAATAAGTTAGATATCACCAACATCTTATGCACCGAGCGATGTGTATGACATGGATTAAGAAGTGGCAAATTAATCTCTTACAAAAGCATAAAGCAATGCCCTAGATCTGGCTGTGTCATGGGTACTGAGTGACTAATGATGATACTGTGCAATTGTGTAGGAATGTCCATGAAATATGCCATAGCTACAGGTTTTAAGATCATCATCCTCAAAGTTAGAGGTTAGCCAACTGACTGATCTAGATGGCATTTCCTAATTTCGCTGCAATGCCCATATTGACAGGACGCTTTTATACTTAAGAAATAATTCATGAAAAAGAATCATACGACCATAGTCGTGTGGTTTTAATCAACGTGCCTTTTTCATTGTTGAAGGATTTTATCACTTTTTGGTACACTAACATCCAACATATGATTCCAAAAAATACTCAAAATAAACATAACAAGGCTCCGCTTAAACACGGAAGCGGTAAAAATACTTTTCCAATTTCCGGTGCGAACCATGATTACAGTTGCCGGAGAATATCGTCCGAATATGAACCAAATCTCGTTAACCCTGTTGGTGCCAGGAACGATTTATTTTAGATGTCAAACACAGGGATTGTAGTCCCAGAAAGAAATATATTTGTATCCAAGTATTCTGAATGAATTTCATGTTTTAGTATAGTAATGGAGCCATTCCTGTTTTAGTAGGGGAGTGTTGCCAGAAATTCACATACACAAACACGCAAAAGACGAAGCAAACGATACCTAGATTAAGATTATTATGACAGTATACATTTTATCAAAATATCTTTCACATGAAGACATACACAAAAGAAAAAGTGAAGGATAACTGGATGAAACTGTTTCATTTATTTTCCCCATTTCGTTTGTCTTTATTCTTTTTGGGGTAGACTCATTGGTTTATTTTAAGATTTATTTTATCGAGAGTGCAATTTACGGACAGATTACTGGGTACCTATGACAAATTTGACATCAGTTACTAGATAGAAGAGATCACTTCGTGCAATTATCGGTATTGACTTTTCGTTTTGTTTAATTTTTCTCGTGTTATATTTCCATATTGTTACGTATATTTGAATCCATATATGATAAAGAATACATCAAATAGATGGTTTGTGTCTTTTGATAGGAAATGATATTGGGCTCGGCTTCGGAATATTATCCGTTGCGCCTTCGGCTCATTGGATATATTCCTACACTTTACCCGATAACATTTCCAATTCAAGGCATCAAAAAGCAATTCTCTATATCATCACCCTATAGATAAAGTACAAACGAACGCTAGCAATATTTCACACAAAACGCTGAAAAGAATTCCTACGCTTTGCCCGATAACATTTCAGATTCAATGCATCAACCATCAATTCTCTATACCGTCGCCCTATAGATAAAGTACAAATAAACGCTAAGAATATTTCACACAAAACGCTTTATCAGACGCTGTGTCCTACACGCATACAGATCAAGGTGATAAGTTCGCACAGGGACCCTATGTTGATAAAATATTCAGGGGAGACCTCGACGCTGCGGTTTCTTCCATTAGTTCAATCACCCGCCCATTCATCATTTCGCCGGCGATTTGCAATGTCGTTTTGTTTGACCTGAGTGGGAATGGTCACGTTGACTTGGACGGATCCTGTAAAGAAATTCATTCTTTTCATTTTCCATATTTTATCTTGAAAGAGTCTGAATCATAGAGCTCCCTAAAGCATTATAGGACTGATGGTTTATCCAGCCATATTTGTTTGTTTGTTTTCCAATTTGTTTTACATCGATTGTGAAGGAGGCTTTATAGCCCATCGAGTCACTCTCGATGACTGCTTCCTGGAGAATACACCAGTAATCGCGCCGGTTTGAGGGCTAGCCCCGGCAATTCTCACCTCGCCTAACGGGGATTCGAACCCGGGACCCTCGGTACAGAAGCCCGGCGCTCTACCACTGTACCACTGTCGCCCACGTATTTATTGGACTAGCTTGCAGATTCTTGGATGTTAAACAAACTTGAGACAAACCCATGAACCACATGTATTTAAGTGGTATTTCCCTTACACAACACATGAATATCATCTACTCCAATAGAAAGATATAATAACGTAATGTACGCAGGATTTCGTTGAAAGAACAATATGAAATCCCTTTTCCCAATGCGGGGTAAATGAGTGAAAGCCAATGAACATTTTGATTCTCAAACAGAGGTCAATCCCGACAGACGACGGAGTCAAAAACTTGCATCTCATTATAAAGTCATGCGCCTCACCAGATAGAGAAGAGGAAGTTTTGTTGATTTTGTTTATTTTGGGTATCCCCTATTAACCTCTGATCGGTATGTTTTAAGTTTATAATTTGCGTACGTTGTAGCTTGTGACGTTGGAAACCACAGCATAAATAAAATAATGTATTTGAGCTTGTTTAGCAAGAAGTCGCATTTAATATATATCATATTATAGAGATGACAATGGATGATGCATCACCCTTCACCGTTCTAACCAATTGGCCACGTTGACCTTTGACAATGTTGACCTTTGGCCGACATGTCTTTAGTTTATAGTATGATTACTCTTTGTAGCTTGTGGCTTTGGATACAACAGTTTGAATAAAAGTAATTGAGTGTGTTGATCCAGTAGTGGCCTTTTATTGAGAGACTCCATTCCGATGATGCATCACCATCCACCGGACTAATCTGTCGATTAACACCATACGGCATGATAATCTCGAAGCGAGGGATCGTACATTGGGAACCGGTCTCTCTTCTTTATAATATAGAGACCGGTACAAATCTACATAAAACAATTCTGGCTGGTAACGGAAGGAACGAAAACAGCACACTGTCCATCGAGATAAACGTTTGTCAACACAAAGTAAACAAACGGTTGGTCGTGAGACGAGGTTTCCTATACGCAAATGTTGTTCAAATTGATTTAAAATTATAGTTTTGACGATTTCTTTTTTAAATCAATGGATAATTCAAAGTCTAATACAGCGTTGTCTGTTTTAATCATCACAAAACCATTGTTCAGGGGTAACAACTGTGTATGTTGAAGCTTCTTGTTTTAGCTAAGGTATGTTGGAACGTTGCATTCTGACCAATCAGATTGCTCAGAATTCGTAGGCTTCCCGTTGTCTTTCTTGTGGAACATAGTGAAATGATGAAACGGTTCAAGGAGGACATTTGTCCAGGAATAGAGCGTCGGTCTAGGGACACGAGTGTCGTGGGTTGAAATCCCGTGGTAGCGGGATCTGCCATGCGACCTTATGTTAGTCCACAATCGGCGCGATTACTGGTTATGTATCCAGGAAGTAGAATCGAGAGTGATTTATCTAAGTTGTAAGAACTTGTTTCACAATCGATGTAAGATAAATAAGTTTTAACTAAACCTTATGTTACTCCACAATCGGGGAGAGTACTGGTTATGTATCCAGGAAGCAGAATCGAGATTGATTTATCTAAGTTGTAAGATCTTGTTCCACAATCGATATACAATAAATAAGTTTAAACTAAACTTTCTTTTGGAACATAGTGGAGTCAGTAGACAGCGAGGAACTAATTTACCAGGGACCGCTGAGAAGTTCTCTGCAATGACGTTATTTTTTTTACAACGTCCTTTGTTCCAACACCTCGTTCCTGATAATGCTATATACAATCCTATACGCTAAGTAAATCTTCCATGATCGATACAAGTATCATCAATCTGAACACATCGGGTTTATCCAATAGAAAACACCTCTGAAATAACAGGGATGACGCCATATTGTTTCCCGCGAGAATGACGTCACTTCCTTTCGTTTCTTAAAATAGATCTTGAATGTAAAATAAAAAAAGTCGTTAGATTTGATTGAGGAAACAAGGATACATGTCACAACAACAAGTTCGCCGTTTGGTATGAGTTACTGATCAAAAGTGGTTAAAAAGGATGTCCAACACTTCCATACACATTGAACTACTTAACGTGCACGCTTAGAAAATGTGTTAATTGGCGGATGCCGATTTACCCGAAAAATTGTAACCCTACACTTATATCCGAGGTGTATTTCACAGCTCACGGAAATACCCGAATAGTTCCGATTGAAGTATCATAGCTCTAGATGCCCATGATAAATTCCAACGGAACTAAGACAATAACACGGAAGCGACGCAATAAACTGTCGCTGGCTATTTGCTTTGGGCTTTACATTATTCCTAAAACCTCATTTATTGCCGATTATTTGCGAGGCTGGCCGTGTCTGGTATAAGCGTCGAATTGATTGATGTCCCACGTGACACTTATTAGATCCCAGGCCGGTGTTAACCCTTTACCAAACGCCAATTGTTCGACTGTCACGATTTGAAAGAGTGTGCTGACGACATTTAAAAATGTGATGAAATTGAAAAATAAACCTCTGATAGGACAGAACACATTGTGGGAAAAGGAGAAATTGCTCGTTTAGAGCAATTTCTCCTTTTCCCACAATGTTTTCCAGAGTCGTCTGCAGCAAACTGGTCGATTGTCGTTATTGTTTGGTAATAGATACAGCAGCTTTTTCACAGATGTGGGGAAATTTGGAAGTTTAAAATCAATTTCTTTTATACTGCACCTTATCTATACTGTTATATGTTACGCTCTGAAAAATAGTAATTGGAAGCAGTTAATTCTTACCTTAATTCTTTCAAGTGCGTATACAGTGAATTAATATGTTCTTTAATGCAAAAGTGTTAAATCGCATTTGAGATCTACCGCACTTAAAGTGCAAATACTTAGACGAATCGACGCTTCCTGAATCAAATATGCTTTTAATAGCTACATTTGATTGTAAATCAAACAGCAATACAAAAACTGCATTGTTTCAACGATATTCTATACAGTATCTTGTTCAAAGGGAGGGCCAACATGCTGGAAGAAAATACTGTTTATCTAATTCATATCAGAGAACGAAACCAAATTTATACATGTCTGTTTGCTATCAAATGTCGTCTGTGGGAAAATAGTTCAACGTTGCTAATTTCCATACTAACGCTTGTCTACAATTTCTCCCAAAGATTCAAGTGCTACGCGAAAGTTTTTTTGACAAAATTTCGACAAATTTAGCTATTTTATTTGAAGTAATTGAATTGGTCAAATCTGTTTTCTTGTTTCTAAAGGTTATACTTATTTCATTTTGAAGAAAGTCGACATACCCATGATTTATTCCAAAAATGGATTTTGCCACTGGTGTAAATGGATAGCATAACATACGATAATTCTATTTTATTGATAGGAAAACGACACATACCATTTTCTTTTCAAATTGGTAGACCAAACGATGACGAAAAAGTAAAAAGATAAGAAAAAAAGAAGAGAATAAAGGAAAAAGAAGTAGAAAAAAATGAAAAGAAAAACAGCTTGTTAGGACTGATTCCTTCCAGTGTCACTACTAAACGCTCCACACATCTAATTGTAATTACAACTCTGACAAACACAGGGGCATACTTGAGTCGACTAGTTAATTGTGGTTTAAGATGGCGACGAGTATTAATGAGAAAACTAGTTAGTAAAACATTAGAAACGTGTTGGAGGACTGATGAATAATTCAGCACCCCTTTTACAGGTCACATAGAGTTCACATTGGCGCATCATGGGACACGATACTATAGATAAGCAATGGTCAAACGGAACTATGGTACTTTATTCTGACAAAGACGATACAACATTTCCTGTCGAGGTCGCATGGGCGTTACCAATTAACAACTGCCCGTTGAATTTCTTCGATGTTCGTAAGATAAGTAGGTCAGCTTTTTCATACAACGCGTCAGTAGCATACAAGTAAAGCGTCTGTTTATTCATGAACGACGTCAGCTTTATCAAAGCAAAACGTCAGCTTTATTTATGCACAACACCAGCGTTCTCCATACAATGTCAGCTTTATTCAAGCAAAACATCCGTTTAAACCATATAAGTCGCTAGCTTTATCCATGCAAGACATCCGATATATCCAAGTATTAGGTGAAGCCTATCCATGCAAAGCATACACTTAATCCAAACAATGCAAGCTTTGTCCAAACAAACTTTTTCTGATTTGTCAAAATAAGACGCCCACTTTTTCTTTCAGTGAAAAATCATTTTAACGCATTCAAAATGTCTCTACCATTTTAAGCAAAACATCAGTTTTATATAAATAAAACACCAACCCAATCCTAGTAAAACGTCAGCTTCATCCAAGCAAAGCGCCAACTTTATCCTACCAAAACATGTGATCAATCAGACAAAACGCGAGCTGTATCCATGCACAATGTCATCTTGATTCAAACAATTAAACTTCTTTTATAGTTTAACGATTGACCTGAAAGGCTGAGATTGTAGAGTCATGTAAAAACGCCTTTATCCACGACTAGGTGCCGATGTCCTCGTTATAATGGGCCTCAGCTGTAATGTTGATGGACGAATGCGAAACGAGTGGAAACCTTACACATTGAAACTGTCCAATTATCTAGATTATCTATCCCATCGAAGACCTTTAAATGTACGTTCAATCAAGAATATTGATAGAGCTATCAATCTACCGGAAGTTTTCCCCAAGACCGACTATAAGGATAAAAAGACAATCGGAACTACTCGGACATTTCCGTGAGCTGTTTTCATTGGATACACCCGTTGTGTTCAGATTGTATAAAAGGATTCACGTGTCCTTCTTAATTCACTTCGTTATACAACACCCATGGGTGCTTTGTGCTAGAATGCTTTATAACATAAATACAATTGGTAATATACGTAAATAAATGGTTGTGTACAATGCTCTAAATTCGTCTTTAACACTTTAACAAGAAACTACATAGTCCCAAAGCAGGAATACATAACCCATTCAAAATGTCTCAATCATTTTTAGCAAAACGTCAGTTTTATCCCAATAAAACCCTAACTCAATCCAAGCAAAACGTCAGCTTCATCCAAGCAAAGCGCCAACTTTATTCTACCAAAACATGTAAACCAATCAGACAAAACGCCAACAGTATCCTTGCAGAACGTCATCTTAATTCAAACATTTAGATTTCTTTTATAATTCAATGACTGAGATTGTAGAGTCATGTAAGAACACCTTTATCCATGACTAGGTGCCGATGTCCTCGTTTTAATGGACCTCAGCTGTAATGGTCGCTTTCCCAATCATGATTTGTTGATGGATGAATGCGAAACGAGTGGAAACCTTACACATAGGAACGCTGTAATTGTTTAGATTACCTATCCCATTGAAGCCCTTCAAATGTATGTTCAATCAAGAAAATTGATAGAGCTATCAATCTACCGGAAGTTTTCCCCAAGACCGACTATAAGGATAAAAAGACAATCGGAACTACTCGGACATTTCCGTGAGCTGTTTTCATTGGATACACCCGTTGTGTTCAGATTGTATAAAAGGATTCACGTGTCCTTCTTAATTCACTTCGTTATACAACACCCATGGGTGCTTTGTGCTAGAATGCTTTATAACATAAATACAATTGGTAATATACGTAAATAAATGGTTGTGTACAATGCTCTAAATTCGTCTTTAACACTTTAACAAGAAACTACATAGTCCCAAAGCAGGAATACATAACCCATTCAAAATGTCTCAATCATTTTAGCAAAACGTCAGTTTTATCCCAATAAAACCCTAACTCAATCCAAGCAAAACGTCAGCTTCATCCAAGCAAAGCGCCAACTTTATTCTACCAAAACATGTAAACCAATCAGACAAAACGCCAACAATATCCTTGCAGAACGTCATCTTAATTCAAACATTTAGATTTCTTTTATAATTCAATGACTGAGATTGTAGAGTCATGTAAGAACACCTTTATCCATGACTAGGTGCCGATGTCCTCGTTTTAATGGGCCTCAGCTGTAATGGTCGCATTCCCAATCATGATTTGTTGATGGATGAATGCGAAACGAGTGGAAACCTTACACATAGGAACGCTGTAATTGTTTAGATTACCTATCCCATTGAAGCCCTTCAAATGTATGTTCAATCAAGAAAATTGATAGAGCTATCAATCTACCGGAAGTTTTCCCCAAGACCGGCTATAAGGACAAACAGACAATCGGAACTACTCGGGCATTTCCATGAGCTGTTTTCATTGGATAAACCCGATGTGTTATTGGATAAAAAGATACACGTGTCCTTCTTAATTCACCTCGTTATACATCAGTGGGTGCTTTGTGCAAGAATGCTTTATAACATAAATACAATTGGTAATATACGTAAATAAATGGTTCTGTACAATGCTCTAAATTCGTATTTAACACTTGTACAAGACACTACATAGTCTCAAGGCAGGAATCCATAAGGTAGAATGGATTAATCACAAAAAGCTATCGACCTTCTTAGACAAACGGAATCTTCCCCATTTAAATAAACGTTCTACGTTTATACCAATGCAGATATCAAAGTAGAATTTAACCGCGGCTTCATTGTCACAATGCATGCGACCTCAAACTAAACCTGGAAATGACGTTATTATATATGTGTTCGTAAGCATTTACTTCTATAATTATTCAGTAACTTCTTTAAAAAATAAATCTATGAATAAATGCCTTTACGGAATTAGTTGATAAAAATATCGCCATAACCATTTATTGTTAACCACAATTGTGAAAAAGAGTGTACATTGCATTTGCGATTATAATTTCTTTTCCTGATGTGCAAATTCATAAATGCAGACACTTTATTTTGTTTTTGTCCATGTGTGCTGTGCTATATACAAAGTACCCTTTTTCGCATAACCCGTTACCAAATAATAACGACATTTGACCAGTTTGTTGCAGATGACTTTTGAAAACATAGTGGGAAAAGGAAAAGGAGAAATTGCTCTTAACGAGCAATTTCCCCTTTTCCTACCATGTTTTCTGCCGTATCAGAAGATTACTTTTTCAATTTCATCACATTTTGAAATGTCGGCTGCAAACTCTTTCAATTTGGGACGGTCGAAAACTTGGCGTTTGGTAAAGGGTTATAATAAGCCTGTGAATGTTACACGCTACTATTTCTGCCTGTTCGTGATTCCTCAACATCTGATGATTTAATAAATTAACTTACCATTCCGTCATGCACCTAGTGATTCCCTCTGTGTACTTATCCTTACTTCACCTTCACTTGAAATTAGAAAAAGGTTTCATCACTATGGGATTAATTTGGATCTTAACCCTTGGTGTGCTGGGTGAATTTCAAAACGTATATTTTGGTGTCGTCTGCTTTCCAAAATCTGCTTAAATCTGTTGAGGAAAGATGCTCAGAGTATTTAACAGGTTAGATCACAGGCCAGCCGCCAATTTACTTGATGACTGGCTTGGATCTAACCTGTTTACTTAAGCATGAAGTCGGCTCCAGCGCTAAAATGGTTGACGGCACAGTTTGATACTGTGTGATCTAGTGCACATCAGCAACTTGCATTAATTGATTTTCCAGTTTTCAAGACCCAAAGTCGGTGATCCTGCAGATATCAATTACTAAATAAGTAAGGAGCAAGTCAATATTTTCAAAACTGTATTATCAAACCATACGCATCAGGTTTATCATGAAGCTTATCTTATGTGTGTATGTGTGCTTAGCCAAAACCGATTTCAATCATAGTTTATTTTCAAACGATTGTCAGTATGGCTATCCGTATAATTTAGTTGGCCTGGAAGTATTGAAACTCCGTAGTACAATACATGAACAGTACATGTTGTTATCATTTCGCTATTGCGCCTTAGCTGTATAATATATTTGCAATACATGCTTGTTTCATTTCGCTGAATGCTTTCCCGACATAGCCACTGTTGATTGAGCAGCGATTGATTTCACACGTGGGTTTAATAAAAGCAAATTTATACCTCGAGTATAACAGAACACTGTTGTTTAATAATTTAGGGTTACGTTTTATTACCATCACATATCGCACGTGGGAGCAGTTGGTTGATTTTAATGAATGTTGAGCAATGCTTACAAGGTAATGCCAGGTAACAATTATAGATGTGCTAAACGTCATGGCCTTATTCAAAATTCTTTGAATTAATTCAACTGAATCGATGTTTCTACATGTTTCTCGTATAAAGTCAATCAACATTATACAACCCTAGTATCAGGAGAAAGAATCGTGGTGTAAAGACAACTAATGTCTTAATACGGACGCCAGTCCTTCAGAAAGCTCCAGTAGGAATTTTCTGAAAGACTTGCGTCCTGTATTTAGATACCCATCAGCCTAAAAGAACGACGAACGTAGCTATTGTGATCTATGTATGAGACAGAATGCGTGTAACGTAAGGAAAAGTCACATAGTCGAGTATGGGACAGTGTCCAATTGGAATCGGCCATATGCATGAGACAGAATGACTTTAGCGTCAATAAAAACATATCTATTCGCATATAATGAGGCAACGCCCGGTTCGAATTGGCCACATTAATGATGCAACGCTTCGAGTCTGGAAGCGGGAAAGCAGTTAGAACATTCACCCCAAAGCTCCGGGTTATCGCTGTATTTGCGGTTTACAGCAGCTCTGCAGTCATTGTAAAATGGTGCCGACTGATCAAATTTATGAGAAAACAGATTTCTGATCTCTAGACTAAATTGTAAAGTATTTGTGAAGAGCTATGACCAACAAATTCGTGCATTGGTTACCATGATATGGCTGATTTTCTGTTGAATTTGGCCCTTAACTCCAACTAGTAAAGCTAGGTTTAACATGTTCGCTAGATGGAGAGGATGCATCATTTCTGAACGATACAAATTCACACCCATACACTTTGCATTTTCTCTCTAGAAATCTTGACCCGACTAAGGCTTATATAATTAGCAATGCATCATACGCGTTTACGTTTGCATGTATAATATACTCTTGCCGATTCTCAATCTGTCAAACAGGAGTTTTGTTTAATGTATACTTGGTTTAATTTGATGAAGGTTTTTGTCTTATCTGTAATTTGTATGTTTAGTTGCTGTTTTGAGAACCATTGTTAAGTGTCTCAAGGTAAACTGAACTCATGACTCAAATACAAACATACAGACAATCTTGTTTTTAATCGACCATAATAAAGGGAAACAAGATAGCAGTGTTTAACACAAAATGCAGCTTAATACAGGACGCCAGCCAATTTAAAAAGATCTTTTAGGAGCTTTCTGGATGACTTGCGTCCTGTACTTACATATCCCCATTATGAAAGATTTTCCAAACACTGTTCCAAAATGGTCGCTTAAAACAAGATGTGTTGTTTAATTAGGTTGACCGTAGCGAAAAAGCTAACTGTTGTAGAGATTTGTCCAACTTTACCAAGCATAATTGGTGTTGATACAGAAGCATTAAGCGTGGGAAACATAACCTTTTCCCGAATTACGCTTGGGATTTAGGGATGCTATTCCATTAGTACACTGCCGAGTTGACAGACGTCATCTTAAAGCTGTCATTTTATAACGCATACAATCTCGTTACATACACGCATGTTACCAATACCCCCCTATACTTTGTTTGTTTATTCTTGATGAATCTAGCGAGATTTACCGCGTCTTATCGGATGGCTAACTTCGTGCTTTTTGTATAACTCTTTTTTCCATTTCTTAACTTAAAGGCACATACAAGGAGATGAGTACAAATAAATTACTGAAAAGTATATGGAGTTATTCTATCATGTTCATTAAAGTCATGAGAATTTATTTACAAATGCATTGAGACCCTATTAAATAGACTCCTTTAACATAAGTTATTTTGTGCTTGAAATATAGTTGTCTCCAATTCAATCATGTTTATCAACAACCTGTTTGTTTACATATTCAAAATAACGAATTCTGATTGGTCGGTTAAAAAATGTGTGTATCAACTGTCAAGGTCAGGGGTGAAAAAATCACACAATCTGAATTATAAAACTGGCTAATCTGGGTTATTTTTCGTTGACTTTCACATTTCAGTTGTGCTGATGAGGTTTTTTGGTGATAACTATTTGAATATGATCAAAAGTTTACCAAATAATACAGTTTGATATAGCATTAGTCTCCTTTTATGTGCCTTTAAGACAAGTGTCTGATACATTGAAATTATGACGTTGCTGCAATAATTTTGCATGATATGGTTGCCGTTCTTTGGTTCCATGAAATAATGCCTTTTAGACCTTTTGACCTGGAATCGTCATGTCTGTATTATCCGTTAGTGTCATAGATTAAATACGTTAACTTCATTTCTATTTATGATCTCTTTGCTATGACCAAGTGGGGCAAGTGCCAGCGCTTTTTATAAAAAAAAACGATACAACCAGCAAATACAGTTACTTTCGTGTTATTAAAGGCATTAACAAAAGAAAGGAGAAAAGGAAAATCGCTTTGTAAAGACATAGTATGGAGAGTCGTTGACCCTAACATAGTAAAGCCTTTAGCCGAGTCTGATGTCGGTTATACTTTAACGCTAACGTTCCAGCCGTTTACCCAAGGGCATAGTTTGAACCGTGTCTATTTGGAATAGATCACTGATATATATTGTGGTGACATTTTAGGATGGTGGTCTCTCTTGCAAAGATTCGTTATTTTACATCTACGTTTACAAAAATGTTGTAACCCTTGAAACACAAAGGAAACTTTGGTCTTTTTAATGAAAAGTGGTAAGGCGTTTATAAATACAATCATGATTTAACAGGTAGAACTCGTTTTCGTTCGTATTTAAGTTAACGCTTTTTTGAGGTACTGTTTGCCTCTTTAATATTTACTTTTGCAAAGACATCTATCGTACTAACCTTTGTGAGACATGCACTTAGTTAAGAAATAAGGGAACGATGGCCAAATGTAATGTTGTGAGAACTTGTGACCAGACCCTTTTGGCATAAATTGTATAGTTTGTGTTTGTAATTCACTGTAAAAATATTTCTTGCAATAAAGTATGTAAACGTAAAGTTAAGAAATACGAATCAATGTTTTTAGGACAATTTATACGAAAATGTGTTTATAAACAAATTCATGATTAGGAGATAAGTGATACTTATTTCAAATTGTCGTCGTCCTCAACGCGTTTGGAACCAACTATTGGTTGTCTTACACCGGTTAGGGAGAAGTTTTGTTAGAGATAGGCATTATCTACTTAGCGATACATCATCGCTCGTTTGCGGTAAATACTCCTGAATTACTGATGCAAATTCTGCACTACACTATGATCAATAGAACCCGACAAAACAAAGACCAGAAAACAGTTTCCATTGCCAAGAGATGATATCGTAAACGATTCCCTGCTATTCATAACTAATATTGATTCACTTTAAGACCCATGAAATAGAACAGTTTGAGCAATTTCTTCCCTACCTGTAACCCAAATTGATATCGATATGGTTTCGTTTTCTTTGTATTTCAATTTGGACTGGTGTAAACATTCTATGTGGGAGGAAGTATGATATAGAAAGCTGGTCTTACGGACATTTTTTTCTGCGGGAAACGGTTATTCGACTTTTTTTTTATTTCTATTGCCTTTAGTTGATAAAGTTGTTTTAAAGAGGGTTGTCGGATGCTTTCTCCTTTCTTTCTTGCCTTTAGTTTAGAGTGACGGTTGTTTTAAACACTATTTTCAATGTTATTTACCAACAAATCACATTCTATAAGACAGTCCCTTTAAGAAAAGAGAAGGTAAGCTAATACTTATTGATACATGTGGTGCGATACATAACTATTAAATGCATATTTCTAAAGTGAAGAATATGGACTTGCAACGATAAATGATGATGTCTCGACTTGTTTAACATATGTATAGGTAAGGATTACATGTTTTAGCGATCGATTTCGTAACTTAGAGGTTCGTTACCATTTTCCTCCTATATTTATGATTCTCTGCCTAATCCAAACAGGTACATGTAGCAACATTAAACCCTTTCCCAAAAAATAACGACATTTGACCACTTTGTTGCAGACGACTTTAGAAAATAATGTGGAAAAAGGAGAAATTGCTCGTAACAAGCAATTTCTCTTTTTCCCACAATGTTTTCTACCCTATCATAAGATTATTTTCCAATTTCATCACGTTTTGAAATGACGTCTGCAAACCCTTTCAATTTGGGATAGTCGAAAAGCGGGTGTTTGGAAAAGGGTTAAAGGAAGTTAATAAGGACGTAGTTAGGTGAATGAGAATGCGGAGTGCGTACCTTTCCAGACGTTTATATAAATTAGACCAGTTGACCTTCATGAGCACTTTCCTCTAATGTCACAACGTCTTTGTGATTTCCATACTGACCAAAGAAGTACATTGTGTCATTATTTTTGGGGTATTGCCGATTCTTCCAGACTCTTTTTAGCAGTTATATAATGTCCCAGACCGCTCTAACCCTATTCCCATCATTTAGGCTGATATGACAAACCCCCGACAACAAGCTATTCATATTGCATGCGAAACCAGGTAATACATCAAAGCGGATACCATTATACAATCGATGCCTCTCCTTTTCTAGGAATGAGTCCGAGTCGAGAACATTGATTCAAGGGAAGAGCGTTGGCCTTTGGATACGAGGGTCGTGTGTTCGAACCCCGTGAGAAGCAGGGTCGTCTTTTTCGACCAGTCATTATTTCACAAACGAGAAGTACTGGCAGTGTATCAAGGAAACAAAATGAAGGAAAGGGTAATCTTTCCTGACTGCAATCCTCGAGAGAGGGGTATTCAGTACACGAAGATAGATAGATGGAGTCTGATATCGAATACACGACTCCCGAGCTCAAAACTCATGTTTTGCAAGCTTCCCTTCCCGTCCGACATATAGAAGCACGATACTGTTAAAAGTCGAACTTTACCTATCATTCCTGTGCTGTTTGAATGTTAGGGAGCAGTAGAGTGAACCTGGCTTTGGGGACATGGTAACTTTCATTCGAATAGGTCATACCTGAATATTTGTGTAAACTGTATAAACTGATGAGTACATAAGATTAAGCCAAAATATTGGGGCTTCTGTAGCCACGTCGTGAGAGCAAACAACTTGAAACCACAAGCCCCCTTTCTTTGTGGAATTATTTAACAGAAGCGACAGATTTGAATGTATATGACTGCTAGTCTCCAGGTTGACTCACGAAATGGCTATGGTTCACACGGCCTTTACTAGTCTAGCCATTGAGGGCAGTTATATTATGGGTCTTATATTATGAGTCGGGATTCGCAATAGAGTTTCTCTTGACGCTCTGTAAAACCCCAAACACACAAAACAAATCAAGATCATCAGCTAGAAATAAATAAATTTGGTATGCACAAATGAGAAAATATAAGGAGCAGGGAGTCATGCATATCAACTACATAATGTGCTCAAAACGACTTTAACCCTTATAGTGCTGGAACCAACTTCATGCCTATGCAAACAGGTTGGATCCAGGCCAGCCGCTAAGTAAATTGGCGACTGACCTGTGATCCAACCTGTTTGCTACTCTGAGTATCTTTCCTAATCCAAATTGAGCAGATAATTAAGATTTTGGAAAGCACAAGACACAAGAATCTATTTTTAGAAAATTATCCAGCACTATAAGGGTTAAATTCCCATCCAATAGCACATCCATGTTTCCGTAATAGTCCACGAAGCGCCAAGGGTTAAGAGTTCTATTGATTTTGTTACGGTAGACGGATACAAAATCTTCAGCAAGTAGCGAGGGGATAGAGAATAATTTATATAAAGAACCATTCGTCTCTTATAGCACAGAATCGTAACACTGTAGTGTCGGTATTTACATATATATTATATATACTTGGAGTACAATAATAGACGGAGTGAGGTTCGCTGTATACGCGGTATGGATAAGTATGTGTATGTGTAAAGGTACGAAGATAAATTGATATGCACGTATGGATCATTGCAGAAGAACAGTTGTGTGGATTACTTTTGTACGTACGGCCTCATTTTCTTTCAAGATAGTTTATAAGAATTACAAGTTACATAAAACAAACACTTCTCTGTCGACAGTTTATTCATATGTTTTAAGTGTATTCATTATCAAAGTTATATACCTGATCTTATAAGTATGGTGTAGTTTTGGAAAATCACTGTTGCAAAGCATTAGCAGGCGTATGGAAGGTGCGGCAAAGAGATGTATTCAAAACGATTGCTTCTTCATTTCCTGTCTAACGCCTATATAGTTGGTACCCATTAAAATCGTCCTGTAGAGATAATCTGGCTAAAGGGTACGGTCGAAAGGCCCCTGAGTTTTCATTGGAAGTAGAAGAGACAATTCTGGGGAGTACCAACAACATTGGCTTGTTCGGAGATTTTCTTTAAAGAACAATGTAAGAACAAGACTCTTACTACATATCTCTTGTCCTCTGCTCTCAATGAAAACTGAAGTTCCTCTTCGTTTATTATATTCAGGAATGTGACGTATATAATTTGTTAGAGATAAAAAAAAAAGGTAGCAGTTCAACATTAACCCTTTGAATGCTGGGTAATTTTCTAAAAATATATTCTCGTGTCGTCTGCTTTCCAATGCCTTAAGTATCTGCTCAATTTTATTGACGAACGAAACTTAGAGAATATTAACCCTTTGAATGCTGGGTAATTTTCTAAAAATAGATTTTCGTGTCGTCTGCTTTCTAATGCCTTACGTATTTGCTCAATTTTGATGAGGAACGAAACTCAGAGTAGAAAACAGGTTCGATCATAGGCCAGCCGCCAATTTACTTAACGGCTGACCTGAATCTAGCCTATTTGAATAAGCATGAATTCGGTTTCAACACTAAAAGGGTACAATGCGCATGATTCTTATTGAAATGTCGGTATCACCTTTTGTGGTGTCATATCGACCTCCGAACATCTTACTTAAGTGACATTTAGTAATGTTAACGAAAAAGATGTTTTAAGCGACAACCCTTATTACATGTAACTGTGCGGGAAAGGTAAGTTAAGCTTTGTCGATCGTAACCCTTCTAGTGCTTGAACTGACTTCATGCTTGTGCAAACAGGTTGGTTCCAGGCCAGCCCCCAAGTTAATTGGCGGCTGGCCTGTGATCGAACCTGTTTGCTACTCCGGGTATCTCTCTTTACTAGAAATTATCGGATATTTAAGGTTTTGGAAACCAGACGACACAGAAATATACTTTAGAAAATTACCCAGTGTTCTAAGGGTTTGAATAGGGCGCAAAGGATTCAAAAAGCTCATATTCGTGTCCGTATTATTACGGATATATGTCTTATATACCATTATCATGTCTAAATATGCTATGGTCGCTTTAAACAAGATTGATTTTACATTAAACTGTCGTTATCCACAGGGCTATTTCAATGTAGTGTAAATAAGAAACATTTGAAGAAAAAGACTAATGTTCATGTGTGATTCCTACGACGATGGATTAACAAACGGATTCAGAATCATTGACTTCATGATGTAGATGTTTGTGGGACACACTTGATGTCAATCTCTTATGCGGAGATATCGTTCGTTCACTAATGTGGAGGTGTAGCGTGAACCATTTTACTCGGGTAGAAACTGACTAGATGACTTACTAAAACACGCTCTAGAAAGTGGGTACGTTTCTCTGTTTTGGTCGTTATGTATCGTGATATAATATGAGGTGTATGTAGAGAATAGATGGTTGGTGTCGTGAATCGGAAATGTTATCGGGCAAGGCTTAGGAATATTATCCGGTGAGCCGAAGGCGAAACGGATAATATTCCGATGCCGAGCCCGGTAACTTGTCCTATTCAAAGACACCAACCATCTATTCTATTTATCTTGTTACCTTTAGATATTCTTTTAAACAAAAAATATGTAAATAAAACACGAGAAAGAAGGAAAAAATATGTAGAGAATGATGTAAACATGACGTTATTCCGTTCTTATGACGTCATGATTTGTCGCGTGGATGTGTTATATGTTTAGTGCCGGACATCACAAATGTTATACGGCACCTCGTTATCGGTCCCAAAATAACACTAGTGACAGGATAAAAAACAACACAGAGTGATACAGCAGTGTGATCCTGCACAACAAATATAGATAGTTTCTGACATTTCAAGGTAAGATTACATACACAAATACTTGTTATACATACCATACAATAACCCGAGATGTAACAGCTGTCGTATCATGAATGAGTCTAACGCAGTTTATAGCCGAGTTAAAAAAAAATAAACAGGTTATATAGGCTAAATGCAACTGTAGGTAGACAACCGCAGCTAATATTCCAAACACTCCTTATCTCAGGTATGGTATTGTTCGATTGAAACATAAACATGGCACGAGAGCTCGATCGACCTATACTTGTGGAGGATAGGTTTTGTGTACTTTAACTCTGATGTATTCAAATCAAGCACTATTATTCGCATTGCTTTTTGTATATTGATAAGTATGTATTTACATGTATTGTCCGTTATTTCATGTACAGTAGAATATCTTTACCTCGAACTTCTGGTTGTCGATCACCTCTGTATGTCGAAATAAATACGGGCTCCCGAATCATTTGCTCTTTATTTCTGTGTCTTAATGTTCCAGACATCTATAAGTCGAACCTCCTCTATTTCGAATTTTTTTAAATGAGTTCCCTTTTACTGTATGTGTTTATGTTGTAATGACGATGAACCTAACGTGTTCAAGTCATGAAATAAACTTCTGTTCTGTTCTGTTCTGTGATCCGGGGCTACATTGTCGCCCTCTGGGCATGAGGGTCGCGGGTTCGAATCCCGTGAGAAGCAGGGTTTTCTTCAATAATTTCCTTTTATCCAAGATTAATCAGCAATACAACACAATACAATACAAAATCTTTATTTCACTCAATTCCTTTTACAGAATACATGAGGTTAAAATAACATGAAACATAATGTAAACGAGGCGTCTGCTTTGTAATTCTCACTGGTCTCTACCTCTCTATCTCTACCTCTCTATTACTACCTCTCTATCTCTTCCTCTATATCATCTTTCATCACTATCTCCCTATATCACTATCTTTCTATTTTTCATTCCACTGAGAAAATACATATGATAACGGTTTTAAAGAGAAAGTTTAAGGATAAACTTGAATCAAATGCGTGTTAAACGATTCACAAAACAATACACGATTACTGGTATTGTATTCAGGAAACCGAACCGATTACTGGTATTGTATTCAGGAAACCGAACCGATTACTGGTATTGTATTCAGGAAACCGAACCGATAGTTATTCATATTAGTTTTAGAACTTGCTTCACAAGCGATATAAAATATGAGTTTACAAAATGTCTACAAGTTGTACTCCAGAATACAGATGTTTCTCTCCCTCTTTACAATATTACATTTATCATCTGATCTGTGTTGAAAAAAAAAACTCAAATCAAAACAAACATATTTTCAACGAGACAAAGTAAAAGAAAAGACTCATTACATGCATCCAAATTGAACTGTTGCAATGGATGAAACGATCCCGACCCTTATATATTGACATAAATTCAGAAAAAGTACCTCTATCCCCATGCCAAAAAAGTCTGGAATAGCTTTCGGGTCCTAAAACCCCATTACTGAGGAGACTTTCTTTTCCTAGCTTGCGTGCTATTCAAACAAATTCCTGACTATTTTCTTAAGACTTCTTCACTGTCCCTTGAGACGGACATTTTCGATAGATAACGCTCTTGTATTCTAATTCGTAAATTTCCATCCTCTCACGCGATGGTGTCTTGTTTAACGAGGTTTTCTGACCGCAGATTGGCAAAAACTACCTTTAAAGATACTTGTTCATAGAGACGAGGAAACTTGGATATTCAAATTCATTTTCGGTAAAACTGTATACTAGCTGTACTGATGTATGCGATTCACTGACGAAAAGCCATTGAAAGTAAATATATGTCGTATTTTTCGACAAGAGTATGTATGCAATGCAAAATATCTGATTGAATTCAAAATCATTGCAACGTTTTTGTAAATTCCATCGCAAACCGTCGGAACATTTTTCGATACATTGACACATACTGAATCAGGTTTGCTTTTTGTGGCTTTTTCTCGGTGAACATCATTCTGCAATACGAGAATTGTATTGTTTCATCGCTATTATATTTTGACTTGCAAGTTATCTTATAAATGAACAAGAACCTTTGATTGAATTTAACATCCTAGGCTAGCATGTGCAGAACGGACAGCATTAATCCAGGAAGATACAATCGTCTTATTTCACTTCTTTGAATGAACTTTCGTTTTTGCGGGAGCTCTTATGTGTGTCCTTTGCCATTGCGAATTCCCTTCTAGGACTATGTATCTCCGAGTCTGCCTATCCGTAGCATCGCTGTCGTGCTTATCTGATGTAAATGCACCATTGGTGTGGGATCCTGATCCTTGTTCTTTGGCATCGGTTTTTTTTCAAGAACAAGCATGTGCTTCCCGAAGCATGCTAATCCGGAAAATCGCAGCGGTACTAACTTGATGTCAATGCAATCTGGGTGGGGCCCTTAGCGTTGTTCTTTGCCATTGCGAAAAAACATCTTCAAGGAATAGCCTGCGATTCTCGGGGCATGACTATGTTGGATGTTGTCGCCTGTCTCTTCAGAGTAACTGGCACCAGAGTTGGTTTTTATCATAAGATCTGTTCTTGGAATCGTGGAATTTTTCACAGTTGAAGTTTGAATCTGTTGCATCAAGAAGATATCAAATTTTCTATGCTAAATGAAAACTTGGAGACTGGTTTATCGAAGATCAGATTGTAAATTCTTAACTTTCAAATCCACGACGTACATGTATAACTCCACAATTCTTTGTCAGAGTAAACATAAAACATCAATACAACCCAATCTCTCTGTCATATGTAATCATAGATTATCTTCCGGGATCGGCCATTTCAGACAAAATAATCTAATATTTCATTTCACGTGTGATATAACCTTAGATTTGCGCAATAACCCTTTAATCAAAAATCTTTTCAGGAATTGTATTAAGATTATCTTAGTCGTAACTCTCATCTTGTATGTCTATTTAATTTGTGTATATGTAAATGTCGTAAATGTACATGTCATTTTCATAGCATAAATGTAAATATAAAATTGTAATAACTATGAGCCTGTGTGCTTAATATTGAAATAAAATTATGTTATGTTATGTTATGTTATGTTATGTTATGTTATGTTATGTTATGTTATGTTATGTTATGTAATGTTTTGTTTACCAAACGCCAAATTTTCGACTGTCCTAAATTGAAAGAGTTTGCAGACGACATTTCTAAATGTGATCAAATTGAAAAAAGTCCTCTAGTAGGGCAGAAATTGTTGTGGGGAAAGGAGAAATTGCTCGTTAGGAGCAATCTCTACTTTTCCCACAATGTTTTCAAGAGTCATTTGCAACACACTGGTTAAATATCGTTATCGTTTGGAAATGGGTTAAGAAATCTTCCTGTTAACCACCACATACCGAAAGCACGATTTGGTTTCCTAGTCATCCTATAGCATACTGTGAGAACCGATCAGGGTTATCAAGTTTTACATTTTGTCCACTTTTTGTGAGACAAGTTTGAAAACGCATGCTACACTATCCGGCAAAAACGCTGAATAGTTTTTGCTTATGCATCTAAATTATCTACCGCTGTAACAATCTAAATATAACAATTGTTAAACGTTCCATTGTGCCACTCACTGAAGAACTCGTTGTATGGAGGCCAGATTGGCATGCCTTCACACCCTTTTTAAACCCTCTCTACGAACAAAATTATTGTCTTTCGTTGTTTTAATGGATCATACTGGTTAAAAGTGTGCAAAAGCAATAGTAACCACGTTAACACCGTAATGTAAATCTAATTCAACACATGTATAATGAAGAAAAGCTCCAGGGAACCTGCCTTAACAAATATCTCTCCGTACTTGTTAGAAATAAGGGAATAAATGTATCAGAGAGATGGAACCGCTTTGAAATTAAAAGAGAGTTTCGACGTCATTCACACTAAGAACGTTGTACTTCACCTAAATCGCTATCATACTTCAATCTTACTTACTTCATCTTGTCAATCCCCTTTTGGACAAAGGGCTGCCTGCCCACCTCTCCAATGCACATGATCAGATGCTGTCTGTTTTGCCCCTCCCTAAGGTATCCTCATTTTTTTGTAGTTCAACATGAATACTGCCCCTCCAGACTTTATACAATTTCGCAATTCTTTGCTGACCGATAACTTTGGATCTGTAACAAGAGGATATAGCTTTTTTTGCTAGATTACAGCTCGGAGACTCGATTTTTCTATACCAGGCTGTATCGTCTTAATTTGCAAATCCAAGACGAACATGTAGAATTACACATCTTTTGTTTATATAAACATTAGATAACCCCCAAAAGTGTCTTTTGGATCAGCCGCAGTCATGTGCGGACGTAACAAATGTATCTTCAGTTTCACCTGCGATATGTATACCATGAGATATACACACCAAGAAACCTTCCTATTTACCACCACATACCGAAAGCACGATGTGGTTTCCTAACGTCATCCTATATCATACTGTGAAAACCGACCAGGGTTATCATTTTTCATAATTCGTTCATTTTTTGTTGAACAAATTTGAAATTGCATGCAATACTATCCGACAAAAACGCTAAATAGTTTTTGCCAATGTGTCTAAATCATGTACCGCTTTAACAATCTAAAGCTAACATTTAATAGACATTACATTGTACCCCTGAAATATCCATTGTTAGGGTGCCAGCTTTGATTGCTGTCATACCTTTTTACAAGCCTCTGCGAAACAGTTTGTTTTCTTCAATTGGTTTAAACCATCACCAAACGACAACGACATTTGACAAGTTTTTGCAGACGACTCTGGGAATCATTGTGGGAAAAGGAGAAATTGCTCTTGACGAGCAATTTCTTCTTTCCCCACAATGTTTTCTGCCCTATCAGAAGATTATTTTTCATATTCATCACATTTTGAAATGTCGTCTGCAACCTCTTTTAATTTGAGACAGTCCAAAATTCTGCGTATGGTAAAGGGTTAAGTGGTTACAACTGGTTATAAGTGTGAAAAAAGCAATAGTAACCACGTTTAATGTAATGAAGAACAGCTCAAGGGAACTTGTCTCAACAACTATCTCTCCGTACTTGTTAGAAATAAGGGACTAAATGTATCGGAGAGATGGAACCACTGTGTAAACGAGAGTCTCGCCGTCATTTACGCTAAGAACGTCGTACATAAACTTCACTTCGCTTATAATCAGACCTCATACTAACATCATTTTGACAATTCCTTCAGGGACAAAGGGCCGCCATTACACCTTTCCAGCATATACGACTTTATACAATATCACGAACTTGCTAACGTTTCTAAATGAAAGAAATGTACAATTCACATGCCATCTTTTATTTAAACTTGATTATATCTAAGAAACACCGTGTTAACCCATTACCAAACAATAGCGACATTTGACCAGTTTGATGCAGACGACTTTGGAAAACTTTGTGGGAAAAGGAGAAAGTGCTCTTAACGAGCACTTTCTCACTTTCCCATATTGTTTTTTGCCCTATCAGAAGATTATCTTTCACGTTCATTACATTTTTAAATATCGCCTGCAATGTCAAACTCCTTCAATTCGGGATAGTCGAAAACTTGGCGGTTGGTAAAGGGTTAGGGGGGCAAAATAACAAAGTAAATGACACTCCGCGTTGAAATTCGACGACGAGATTGTATTTGTAATGTATTGGGGATGATTTAATGAAAATTGATATTTCCCATGTGACGCCCATAATCCTTGTATAATGGTGTACTGGTTTCGTTTCTCAGCGAAAAGTGTCACTTTACGGTGATGGCAAATCCGAATGGAAAAATACATTGTATTACGTTTCACCAGGGATGCTATTGATATATATATAGACAACGCATTGGGACGGGATTAAGACTTTCTGATGTTTGGTTTTGTCTAATTTCCTCGACAAATTAAGTCTCCAATTCAGCCTGCGTTACCATCACATGTTGATCCGCCGCTTCACTTTTCTCTACACTTGCTACTATTATTATTCATACATACAGTAGAATATCTGTGGTTCGAACTCCTGATTGCATTCGGAACACCTCGGCCATTTCTTAGAATAACCTCGGAGGTAATGGGGAGCCATTTTTGAAAGTAGGTCAGCAACGAACGGCCAATCGTATCAACTCGGCAATCCCCGTCACAAGCCGGGGATTACCGGAAAGAGCTGATTGACAAAATATGAAACAAAGATGTGCTCATATGATCATCTTTAATGAAAAGGGTAAAAAAAACATTTAATTGTGATATATAACCAATTTGTGTGTATTTAAATACATATTTAGTGCCTGTGTGCATTTTGCGTTTTCCGCCGGAAATAAGGCGAATTACCCCAGGATTTCTGGTGTATTCATGTACTGCCTACGAGGTATATCTACCGACTTGTTACGGGGATTGCCGAGCGGATACGATTGCTCCTGATTGTTGAACTCCTCTGTATGTTGAAGTTCAAACGATTTCCCATAGTATTTGTTCTTTATCTCTATGTCTTTATATTTCAGATATCTATACGTCGAACGTCTTCAAAGTCTAACATTTTCATCAGGTCCGTTGAAATTTGAAGTATAGCGATTTTGCTGTATGTGTTAGCATACAGTAGTATTTCTTGAAACGAATAAGTTATGAAGAACGATGTCCTGGTATATATCTCTTCACAATCACGCTGCTCTACAGCGAATCTTACGCAGATACTCAGGTTACGATTTCGAACGTGTATAGGTTACGGAAGACCAGTTCTATTATCATTTGTCTTCCAAGCAATCTTTATATGACATCGCTGTAATGATCTAATCTGGAGCCCTATGCTACAAATGATTCAAAACTACCAATATTTATTGCTGAATATGTTTAAACTAACTAAATCTGAACGCGTTTGTGTATATTGCCATACGCCTGATACATTTGAGATCTTGAATTCCCATTGCCTTTAATTATTAATTGTGTATTTTCGAGGCTTTTCTGAATAGAAAATAGTGTTTCTCCTCGCAGGAATAAGCAAGAAGATCAATGTGGTTTCTGAAATTACAATAATATAAACACCTCAAACGTCTCATTGTTCTTCCGTCGCAGAAATCTGTGCTAGTACCGAGAGATTCCCTCTCATGAGAATCCCAGCGCCGTCGCCGGGATTTGAACTCATGTGAAGAGAGACCGCGGGATTTCAAGATCACTAAACATTTTTATGCTAAGAATTTGCTTTACTTCAAAACAACATTCCCTCTTATTTCAACATTTGGGTAAACAATATTACAAAGTAACACATAATTGGAAGCGTCTCTCCGAGACGCTTACAATGACGTGTCACATTGTAATATTGTACTATCATTCTGGATACTATCGATATTTATCAGTTTTGACTTACGCAAATATTTTCCTGAAGTTGTTTAGTAAATCGATACTCTGTATTATCCCGTCACTAGTGCCATTTTGGGACCGATCACAAGGTACCATATAACAACAACCATCTATTCTCTATCTCTAACCACTATACCACAAAGGCCCCCTCTTGGATTATTTAGTATTGTCTAGACATATAAAACCCGGCAAAAATACATTTACCATTCATTGTCAGGTTTCGAAGGAGTATACTCTACTTGTTCTAGACAGATCACCACCATGCTTAATTGGGAACAAGATTTCAGACCAGACTAGATTAGCGCTGTAAGATTGAGTTCTTGTTCGGACAAATCGGGGATTACCAACGAAATTCCTTTCGTCGGAAATTTCTAACCCCTCCTGATAGAGTCTATCAAATACTTGTAGGACATTTTGAGCAATTGAAAGAAACAATTCCAAGAGAATGGATAGCAAACACTTGCATTGCTTACAGTTGTACAACAGGAACATCATTTGATCTTTCAAGTCTCCTGTGACGTATAATTCCCTTTTTATTTCAAACTGGTGTAATTGCGTTATCGTATCTAATGCTAACCTCTGCTAGCAATTTTACATGCGTTAACCAATGACGTTGTATTGACGGTTTGGGGTTTCATTACAGTGGCCGAAAGAAAAATCATTTTACGGAAGTTCGTTTATTACACAATATGGACCATTTTGTTTGAAAAAATTCAACAACAACACGTTTTTAGTCAAATTATCATACGATTTTTATAACGTTACGGCTTGCTTACGCCTTCATCAGGATAATGATATTATTTGTAGAAATGTTTGGGACAGTCTTACAAAAGCATGCTCCGCTCAGACATAAACGGGTCAAGAATTTAACTCAGCCAGATTGGTTTACTTCTGATATACTTTTTGCTATTAGACAAAGAAATTACTACCACAAAATACAAGACCAATTTCATTACAAATTGCTCAGATCAAAAGTAAAATCGCTTGTCTGTAAGGCAAAATATAACCATTATAATGAGCAAATAAACTCAAATAAACACAATCCTAAACTGTTATGGAAAGGTCTCCGTGAATTGTCAGGTTTAGAAAGATCTAAAACTCAAACGCCGTGTCTTAATAACGATGAAGGTAATTTCGTATCAGATCCATCTTCGGTTGCACATTTATTTAATGAACAGTTTTGTAACATCCATAAGACTGTTCCTGTTGATGGATCTATAGTTTACAAACCGCATGATACCCTAAAAACCTTGAACACATCTAAGTTGACTATGTCTGACGAATTTACCATTCCTCCATTGTCTAGTGATTTTGTCGAAACTCAATTAAAATCCCTTGACCCCACCAAATCTACAGGTACTGATAATATTAATGCCAAATACCTAAAGTTATCAGCATCAGTAATAGCACCAGCTTTAACATCTGTTTTTAATTGTAGTATAAGATTCAATAGATTCCCTTTAGCCTTCAAAACAGCAAAAGTCATTCCGATTTTCAAAAAGGGCGATAGGCATGATAAATCTAACTATAGACCCATTTCTATTTTACCAGTAGTTTCATTAATACTTGAAAGACATGTTAGCAAATGGTTAAAATCTTATCTGTCCGATAACAAACTTTTGTATGACAGACAATCAGGCTTTCGTGAAGCTCACTCTTGTCAAACAGCTTTGATAAAGATTCTTGGTGACTGGATTTCAGCTATAGACAATAACGAAATAGTCGGAACATTGCTCATTGATTTGAGGAAAGCCTTTGACTTAGTAAATCACGATATTATGTTACAAAAGCTATCACTGTATGGTTTGCATTTTTCCGCATTGAATTGGTTCAAGTCATATCTAGAGTATAGAACCCAAAAAACTTTTATATCCGGTAAATATTCTTGTCCTGGAAAGGTTTCAGCTGGTGTTCCACAGGGCTCAGTTCTCGGCCCTCTACTATTTTTGATATATATCAATGACTTACCCCTATCTCTTTCACATTCAATTGCCGACATATTTGCTGATGACACCACCATATCAACTCATAGCAAGTCTTTAGATCATGTCATATCTTCACTTACCAGAGATATATTAAATGTTGAAAACTGGTGTAAAATAAACCAAATGTCAATTAATGCTGATAAATCCAAGGTTTTATATATTACAAGTAAACGTAATAAACACCAAACTGTTAACTCAAATCTCAGCATTCCTTTTAATGATAATTCTATTGAAGTTTCTTCCTCAGCAAAGCTACTAGGCATCACAATTAATGATAGCCTATCATGGACAGATCATATCAATAACGTGATAAAGAAGTGTAATTCGTATTTGTACCTTTTGTCTAGAATTAAATATTTCCTTTCGTTTGAAACTCGGAAACGCTTTTATAACGCATACATTCTCCCACATTTTGACTTTTGCTGTGTTATATGGGGGAATTGTACTAGCAGTCTGGAAGATAAACTTGTAAGATTCCAGAAAAGAGCAGCAAGGGTAATTCTTGATAGTGATTTTTCTACTCCCTCTGCTATTTTATTTGCAAAACTTAAATGGATGACGTTTCAAGAGCGTGTAATTTTTCAGAAGGCCATTCAAATGTACAAAACTCTAAGAGGAAATGGGCCTGATTATTTAAAAACTGCGTTTACATTCACTGCAGACATACATTCACGACTGCTACGCTCGTCGACTACTTATCAATTATATAGCCCTAAACCAAATTCGGAGTTATTTCGACACACTTTTGTTTTCTCTGGTACTTCAATATGGAATTCTATTCCTCATTATATACAAAACTCTTCCTCTGTCCAACAATTCAAATCTTTATACTTACGTTTTGTGAAGCCGTCCTATTTTGAAACAACTACGGCTGTTACATGATAAACGAACAGTCCCATTGTGGAATCCACCAGTTAATGTTCGTAAATTTATATACATGTATACATATTGTGTTGGGGGAGGGGGGTCTTTCATTTAAAGAAAGCCGATGTCTTTGAATAGTATGTTCTTACACGGTATTCTGGCACTTGTGGTGTCTTAGTGGGGTATCAAATGTGTTTGACAAGTATTGATTTGCTTGATAAGTTGTCTTCGTCTTTCATTTAGTTTTAAGATCATTTGTTCCTCACTGCTCATTATACTTTTCAGACATATTGATACCTCACTGTCAGACGACATATGGGCCAAACTACCTTAATTGTCCTTAGTCTTTTAGTTTTATTGTTCACTTGTTCATTGTTGAGGATCTTATGGAAGATTGTCAGTTTAAATTGACAAATGAGTTTCCTCGTTAAATAAAGTCTTTATTATTATTATTATTATTATTATTATTATTACCAATAAATGCTAAATGGTGTACCAATACCAGCCGGGCGTCTTGTTGGTTTGCAAGCAATATTACATGCATATCTCCGAGGACGCTTTATTGACGGTTTGGGATTCCATTTCTGTGTCTGAAGTTATTTCGATAACACACTGGCGCCCGAGGATGCTCAACAGTATGTCAATAAATTCCAACTTAACTCGTTTTGTATTGACTTGTGCATGGCCTAGACAGCGCAGAGTCACAATTATGAGACAATTCTAGACAGGGTTATTTAATACAATTTAAAGGAACAATAACTTCCTGTTTTTTGTTGTTGTTTGTTTGTTTGTTTGAAAAGGCATTGAATGCAAGTTTCGTTTTCTTATATAATTTACTCATATACATAGCAAAAGTAATGATTTTATAAAGGGTTTATAGTGTCATTTCAACGCTAGGCATATATAAGCGACTTTACAATTATATACATGAATTTGATACATGTCGATGGGTTATCAAAAAAAAGAAAGTTTTCTTTTCTTTTCTCGTTCTTGTTTCGATGTTTTTAGTCTGGCGTAGTGTAGAAATAATTACGGTATGGCTACAAAACAAACTTTCACAGAGCAACTGTTCTAAATTGCATTCACTCAAATTAATGCAATTAACACATAATCTCCATATAGATAGGTACATGAATATTAGATTATTTTTCTTTTCCTTCATGTACAAGCAATACAAACTAAAACAGTTGATTGGCATATGAATCATTATCAAATGGATTATGGATCCATAACTTTTTTGTCATAAGCGTAGAAGAGGGATTATCTACAGGTTGTATCAGGACTGCTTTGTTTTTAAATGTTGTCCGAGTTCGATGTGTATGGATATGGTCAATAATAATTAGCTTCATCATGTCACCAGGGCAATTTACAGACCTTTAACAGGGTGCCGTATGGTTACATGGTTACATGTTTGCTACCCGTCACTAGATATAGTGAAAAAGATGTATAGACACTTACTGTCAGTATTTATTTTCTGAATTTGTTCGTGTTTTATTTTCATTTTTTGATTGGTTATTTGTTCCACATAGGTAATAGGATAAATAGAATATATAGGTGGTGTCCCTGAATAGGAATTGTTATTCGCCTCGGCTTCGGGTTGTTATCCGATTAGTCATCGGCTCACCAGATAATATTCCTCATCCTTCCCCAGCAACATTTCTGATTCACGACCACAGCCATCTTTTCTTTATATCAGTATAACGTAGGAAGTAAACTGTTTTTTAACAGGTAGGCTTCATTGAAAAAAACCGCTACACTGTTTTAATTCTTTTTCCGCAAACGGTAAACATCTTCCTTGTGAATACCAAATTTTATTTCCCTGACTTGCTTCTATTCTATTCTTTTCCAAACCCTTCATTGTACGAACTCATTAGAACCGTCTCGTCCAACCAAGACGATTCTAATGCGTACCAACACAATATGATTTGCTGGTTAGATTTGGAAATAGTGTAAACGAAAGTATCTAATATTGCTCGTTTCCAAAACCTCTTTATTTCCAACTTTATATTTACTTGGCATTAAAGATGTGGTACCAGTAGGAAACAGGAACTGTCTTTACATCGGTAATGATGACATGGTGGTTAAATTCCCAACCCAACTATGATATCAAAATTATACGAAAAGGATTCATGAATTCTCCTTGCTTATGCTAAACATACACTGAAGCATATCAAATCTATTTTCAATAACATACTTTTATGAACAACGGAAACCGGAAGGTATTTGCTGGAGGAACTTATCAAACATCGTTTTTATTTATCTACACGAAATACGCGTGGTGTTTTTGGAAAAGGGTGCTTTTCAGAATCTGTTTACCGAACAGATAAGTAGAAAACAACAGTGGTAGAAGGAGGAGCTACCTTCACCAAGCATGTCTCCCAATAATTTTCAAATGAATCCTCCGTTATTTTGCTTTAAAAGAAATATTATTCTTCGGTGATTTCAGCGCTTTGATTAGCATCTTCCTGGTTGATCTTGTTACATAAATTTTGAGTTTTTCATTAATAGGTCACCCGAGACTGATACCATCAAACAGACAGGATGTGGGCGACCCTAGCTGTTGTGTTGTTCGTCGCAATTATTGCGAGCCATGTACAGGGATCCTCGGATATATCAAGGTATCAGATTGTGTTTGTTTTCGTTCATGTCTTAAGAATGCTGGGTAATTTTCTAAAAATAGATTTTTGTGTCGTCTGCTCTACAAAACCTTAAATATCTGCTTCATTTTGTTGGGGAAAGATACTCAGAGTAGGATACTAGTTAGATCTCAGGCTTGTCGCTAATCTACTTGGCGGCTGCCCTGGATCTAACCTAGTTGCATAAGCGTGAAGTCGATTCTAGCACTATAAGGGTTAGACTTGTGAATTAGTTCGTAATCCAATATATGTTTCAAAATAGGGACACTTTTTAATCTAGAATTAGGGAAAATATATAGTTAATTTATTTTTACACAGTTCACATCATTCACAAGAAACAATGGATTTGCATGAAATTATAGTGCATCTGACTCTTGATTAAATTTTAAAAAAACGGCGTTGTTTCACATATCTTCATTCACATGGACATTCGAGCCCCATCATTTTATGCTCATTGTCTTTCTTCCGCTATGTTTCACTAAACAATGCTTTCAAGTAAATTTTTGCGCTGAATTTCAGCCAATTTCTAAAAAAAAAAACGAGTCATCTGCGATATTATGTCGAACATTATCTTTATTTGTTCTTTTTAATTTGCTATTTCTAAGATATTAAAAACGACACATTATCAAATAAAAAAAAAACCAGGTAGCCCTTCTTTATTATTGTCGGGTAAATAGAATGCCATTTCATACTGAATAAAAGGACAGTTCTTTCAAAGTTGATATAATCTCATCTTTATTTGCGCTTGATATCTGATTGTTTTAATCACATTTAGCCTGTTGGAGTAACAGCTGCTGGCCTGTTTTATTACAACTATACTTAATTACATCTTGTTCCGGATACGTAAATTTGTGAGTTGTCCAAATAAGATCAGCAGGAAACAAAAACGCATGAGGGAAAATTCATTTCCTCTATAGTATCATGTAAAGACTACTGAAGAGAAAGGGAATTGCTCAGTATTTTGAATAGACTTTTGTTTTGTCGCAGTGGGCTATGAAACCTCCACCTTAGATGCCTCAAAACCAGGTGTAATGGAGTAAGGAGTTGATACATTACACGAATTCCAGATTAATAAAAAAACCCATTTACATCAGAAAATTCAATAGAACCTCTCAACTTGGCTAATAAACGGTAACCCTCTCATTCATATCTGGGAGTCACACCCTTCCAATACAAAAGAGAAACAGAATCACAAAAGAAACATGGATCTTGTATTGGAAGGGCCTTTATTTCAAGTGTGACAAACGAAACTCATAATTTGTATGCAACGGAACTTAATTTCTATTGTGGTATTTGGTAAAACGTAGTGCGATAAAATGTGAAATTGATCATGATGAACGCTTTCTCTTTTATACTTTTTTAAGAACGTCGTCTACAGTCTCGTCAAAGTGGGGTTATATAAATTAGTGAAGCTGTGAATTTTTTTTAACCATAATTGCACCTTTTCGTATACGTTTCGTATTTTTTAACGTGGCAGGTATGTTATTGAAATATACACTATCAGAAAAATCCATCATTTTATCGAATTTTAACAGCCAGCGAGTTATTCGTCATGAATTGTTTTATGGTTTACCGTCACGCGATCTTTAGGAGAAAATGGTGTTTCTCTTCAAAAGCCAATAATTATAGATGTCATTTAGGAAACGCGTTACATTTATTTTGGTAATTTTTATATTTTCCCCTTCGCTTATCTTATCAAGTAATTCAACGTCAGTCTGTGCAAGACAAAATGTAATCTTGAGACCAAGTTCATTTATGCCGAACTGGAACCCGTGTAACAAGCATTCTTGCAATAAAAACGAATTATGTGGTAAAATTAAAAAAATGAATCGTCCGTCATTAACGTATAAACGCGCTTTGTAACATTTCTGGAGTGTGAACATGTACATGTAGTTCCATCGGAAAACAGGTTATTGATATGCATTTCAAAACTTTAAATATTTGCTTAACATTGATGGGTAAAGATACTCAGAGTAGCGACCATGTTAGATCACAGGCCAGCCGCAAATTCACTTGCATGAAGTCGGTTCCAGCACTGTAAGGGTTAACTGGGTTTTCGTTGGACTAGCTTCAATAGTCAATTGATACGTAGATAATGATTATCGAAACCTTCAAGTTAACCGATATAAACTTGCACGATTTACCATTTTCTCATGTGTTCACCCTCACGACAAGTAGTTCTCAGCGATCTAATTTCATTGCCAGAAAAAGCCCAGCAAGGCAATTATTGACACATATTTTATTGTCTATCATTATCAACAAATAAATGTATTCTAATGAACAATTGCGTGATATCTTTCCTGGAGGCCAGCATGAGCTTACAGAACGTATCGAGAAACTTATCTACTTTGTAAGGCAAATTGATTTGTATATTCGATTACGTTGAACCATCACGGAGAAAATAACCTTATATATTTCAGGGTTTTCTCCTGACCCCTTGATTTTTTCTGGATCTATCTTAATTCAGGTGGCAAGTAATTCTGAAAGCCACTTCCGGAGCTTTTCAAATTACTGGCACCCATATCAAGCAGATAGTTGTCTTATACACCACGATTCAGTCACCTTAAACGATCGACTGTGTTCTACAGCTATTTTTGTTCTTGAGTTGTCATTCATAAAGTCATCTTTGATTTTATCGCTGTCTCTTCAGTGAAACCAAACAATGCATTCAACTAACTGCAGTCAAACTTGTGTTAAGAGGCCAGCCTATGGGACAGAGTATATTGGCTGTTTAAGACAGGTTGGCTGCTTAATACAAACTGATGAACACTATAAATCTAACAATGGGACTTTCTGTAATGGTTGTTTAAGGCAGGTTGGCTGATTAAAAGGGTGGTTGCTTAACACAGGTTAGACTGTATATGTTAACCTTTCAGATTCCCTTACTATACGTTCAACCTTCTAGAGGTTGTGCAAATACTTTAAATGTGCTTGTTCACAGATAAGAGGAAATTTTAGAGTTGAAAATGTCTTTCTATAAAACTTCACAACTGAACTTTCGTATGATACGTACGGAATAATAAACATTAGAATAAAAAAAATGTTCTTAAAGTTGTTAGAGCCTGCATACACTGAATCAATATGTATCTATATTCAAAAGCGTTGCATCGGTTTCGAGTTATACCGCATGAAAACTTACACTTTTATACACATTAACACCTCTTGAAAAATGAAGTTGCTTTCAATAACCACTTTTGTTTGTATATGATTGAACAATTCAAAAGATACTTTGTTCAAACGACATTTTATTTTGACTTTCAAATTTTCTTTTCTGTGAAAAAGCTACTTTAAGCAACATAGCCCCGAATATATTGCCCCAAACCCATGATCTCGACTCAGAACTCCGAGTAAAGAGTTTTTATACATTCTATATTGCAAACACTTAATTATATCTCTGTGTTTTGCAGACAGGAGATTATTTCCTACTTAATCGATGAAAAACGGTACGACGCTAATATTGTTCCAGATTTCAACAAAGGTAGGAACGCTTTGCATAACATAAACATACAGGGCATAACAATGGGGATACATTTCCCTGAAACTTGCCTAAGATATCGTTACGAATGGGATTAATTTTATTTTATCGTTTAACGCCGTTTAAACATGTTTTCAATTATATTGTCGTTTCCTTGAACCAGAACCGTTCAATTTTTCGAATTGTGACCAACTTTCCACATCCCCATGCTATCCCCGTTTCCAAGAATATCCTGCTTGGGGAAAACCATACGTATGATTTTTTTGTCTTTGGTACGCTCTGGTCCGGGTATATACGGGGCCTATTGATTAAAGTGTAGAAGTTTTGGCACAGGGGTCCCGGGTTCAATCTTCACCAGTGGGATATTTAATGGGGTGTCCTCGGGAGAAACACTAAAGAACCCTGTCTAGACATGATGAACTCCGGGAAAGTTTTAGAATAACTGAAATACTGTTGACACGGCATTTAAGCCCATGTGTAAAAACTGAACCGGTACACCTATAATGCGCGAAAAGGACACTATATCACTGAACTAAACGGGTGGATGGTCGAGGATAAGGGAGAAGTCATGAATATGTTAGAGGTCCCGGGTAAGAATATGTACATTGTACTTCCTTATCCAACTAAGTATCAATTTACAAAACAAGTAGGTTACACTTATAGTGTCCATCAAACGATTAGACGAATTCAATTTAAACGCGTATTATTATACTGTAGAAAAGCCCATATTTAATTTCCCTGTATGCCTTCCATGTCCAGTTCGAGGGGTTATGGTGTACACGAGTAAGAATTCTTTCTAAACAAATCTACGATTTATTCCAAAAATGTCTTTTGAAAGAGCATCAGATGTAACATTGAATTTATTTATATTATTTCGTACAGTAATTGTACACACGTATAGTAGATAGTTTATTGATCGGCGTGCACTATTCTGTAAAAAGGACATGTGTCCTCAGTCGCCACAGAACACATCAAGCTGTTGCCAAGACTCGCAAGCTATGTCGGTAGTATGTCCGACTTGGATTACAAAGGCACTGAGTTCGATATCTGACTAAGACTATATTATTTAATGAAGCCAATGCGGATTGCTTTATCCGTCTCTCACAACTGACCTATATGTTAATAAGAGGAAAAGCACACTAGCAGTCGCAATGAAAAAGGTTTCTTCATAATACGTGTGATGAAGTACGAGGGAAAATACACAGGTGCGCTGCTTGCCTCGATGCTACTGAAATACTGTTGAAAACAGCTTACAGCCCAATCCATAAACCAAGTAGCTTGACTTTCGTGTTTTAGCATTGTTAAGACTCACCGTTGTTGTTATTCCCATCCTTTATTCCTCTGTTTTTGTCTTGTTTCAGAGATCCCGACGAATGTCAGCATACAAATCACTATTCACGATATTCATTCCATCAGCGAGACAACCATGGTGAGAATCTGCTTCTTTTTTATGTGGTTTAACACCGCTTTCAACAAATATTGAGTCATATAGCAATGTTTTCCGGATCAAAATCCAGTATCCAATGAAACCCTCATTGAAAATCTCTTGGGTAGTAAAAAGGGGTTCTATGGAACCAGAGATATCTATGACTCTGATGGAACCTATCATTGATAATAGAGTGTGAGTAGTAAAGGAGGGTCGCATGGAAACGTTCATTGATAATTGTATTAGTAGTAAAGGAGGGTCGCATGGAAACGTTCATTGATAATCGTATTAGTAGTAAAGGAGGGTCGCATGGAAACGTTCATTGATAATCGTATTAGTAGTAAAGGAGGGTCGCATGGAAGCTATCATTGATGATTTCCTTAATTGTATAGGAGGGTCGTATGGAAGTTTTTATTGATAATCTCCTCAGTAAAGGAGGGTTGTAGCATGGAGACTTTCATTGGTAATCGTGTAGGCATTAAAGAAGGGTCCCATGGAATCTTTTATTGAAACTGGCGTGTAAGTAATAAAGGAGGGTCGCATGGAAGCTTTCATTGATAATCGCGTAGGTAGTAAATGAGACTGCATTGGAACTATCATTGATAATCTCCTTAGTAGTAAAGGGGGATCGCATGGAAACTTTTATTGACAATCTCCTAAGACGTAAAGGAGGGTCGCATGGAAACGTTCATTGATAATCGTATTAGAAGTAAAGGAGGGCCACATGGAAACGTTCATCGATACTCGTATTAGTAGTAAAGGAGAGTAGCATGGAAACATTCATTGATAATCTTGTAAGTAGTAACGGAGGGTCGAATGGAAATTATCATTGATAATCGTATTAGTAGTAAAGGAGGGTAGCATGGTAACCTTCATTGATAATCGTATTAGTAGTAAAGGAGGGCCGCATGGAAACCTTCATTGATAATCGTATTAGTAGTAAAGGAGGGTAGCATGGAAACCTTCATGGATAATCTTGTAAGGAGTAACGGAGGGTCGAATGGAAACTATTATTGATAATCGTATAAGTAGTAAAGGAGGGTAGCATGGAACCTTTCATCGATAATCGTATTAGTAGTAAAGGAGGTCTCATGATATCTTTTATTGATAATCGCTTTTAAGTAATAAAAGAGGGTCGCATGGAAATTGTAACAATGTTATTGATAAATGTGTAAGTAGTAACGGAGGTCGCATAGGAGAGTTCCATGGAATTTATCATTGCACAAAAACAATGATTGCTGATTACGAGAGACCTTTAGAAATGCTGCAATCAATCTGTCATTGATGATCATGCACTATGATTTTGAACATGATGAACTCTGAAAAAAGAACTATCTTTTTCTGCCAATTCGTTAACTGGGAAGACTGATTTTTGATATAAGAAAACAAAGCCAATTATCACCAAGATTCGGTGTTAACCACCAATGAAATATGAACATATGGATGCAAGTGCTTATCTGTATATGTCACAATATTCCAGCATTGTTCCGCGTTGATCAATTGGATGGACCATTTGTTATCTTCACCATAACGAATAAAACTTCTTATTGTATGGAAGATAATTTCCACCATCTGGGTTATTTTTCTTTAAGACATTGCAAATTATGAATTTGCATAAGATGATGAAATATCCATTCTAATATTCGATTAACGATTAAGAAGTTGACATCTGAATTAGATTAAACTAATTGTCCATCATGAACCATGAACAGATAAAAGTAAGAATTATGATTGTCATAAAGAACAATAGACCAGATGGCGGAAATTCCCTTTCTTACTATTGCAAAAAAATAATTAAGACCAACTTATAAACTTGACCTATTCCACCACAGGACTACTCTGTAGATATGTTCCTGCGACAGACATGGCGGGACGAACGACTGGACTACACCAAAAACAGCACGATCTTTGATAAACTCGAGCTGGACCCTAAAAACATCGAGAAGGTCTGGCAACCCGACACGTTCTTTGAGAACGAGAAGACGGCCGTGGTACACACGGTCACCACCGCCAACCGTTTGATGCACATCTATAGGAACGGGACCGTCAACTACAGTATGAGGTAGTAATTGTGTGTCTCAATTATATTTGGGGTTAAAGGTGCATGTTCACAAATACGCGGAAATATAGACGCTTAAGCTTTTTTTTTTTTAAATCTGACAACAGTAACAGCTGTACGGTTGTATGTTCCACACTCGCGAATAGCCCTTGGAAGCAAATTGAATACTATTAATGTTTTAGAGCCGTTATACATTGAATTGAAATGTTTATAAATCCAAAAGCTTTCTAACACGTTTTGAAATACATGTATACCCCTTGTAAACTGTTTATACTTAAACATTCAACACTCTCTAAATTAATTATGCCTTCAATAGCTAATCCCATTTTATATCATACAACAATACACAAAATGTATTGTTTCAACAACATTTCATTTTGGCTTTCATTTTCTCCTATGTTAATAAGTACCTTTAACACCACTGCAATGTTGGGTCAATTATACATTTACTCAGGTTATGGCATTGTGGTTTTCGAGAACGAGAAAAATACAATGACACTTATTGCCATTACTGCCAACCGGCAAATCCCAATCTAGGGGAATGGAGCCGTCGACTTCAGCATAAGCTAGAGCCTCATAATATTCTATATGGTGCAATAGTTGTATAACAAAATGAATCACATTCCAGTTAATTCCTCAAATTTAGATTTCCTTTGATACTAGCGCATCAGTATTTCAAGGCGTTGATAATTACCGATGGTGGAATGAGATTAAATACATATTGAATTCTCAACGAACTCTTACAGATAACTAATTTACATGTCATTATATATTCCAATCGAATATTTTTCATTTTCTTTTTTCCACCAGGGTAGCCATGACATTAAGCTGTACGATGTTGCTTCATAAATACCCGTTTGATAGTCAAACCTGTCCTCTCATGATGCAGAGCTGTAAGTATTGCGGTGAAATAATGCTATACCTACTCTTATCTAAAGGGCTCATATTCGTGCAAGCTCTACGATCGTTTGGTAGCTCTTCATTGTGAGTAATTATTCCTTACATTCTTTGACTTTGGTTTCCAAATAATGAAGTACAAAGGAAAGCAGATATAAATATGGTATTCTTTCTCCTAAATTAATGTTATATATTTAATCGGAAGGATCTCTTTTTACGCCTGCTAGACTAATCATATTTATAATCAATATTCCTATACATAAGCAACACCGTTTGGATCAGTCTAAACAAAGAGAGACATCCCTGACGACTTTTGAAAAATATATGCTAATTAACCAATATATATTCTAATTTCCAATTTTATCATCTGTACTTGAGAATAATACAATTCTGAATACAATGGCGATATTCTTTCAAAACCACAGCTTCCAAGAAATATGAATTGACATTTTGAGAATAAGTTTTAGCATATGTGCGAATAAGTGCGTTGTCTTGTTGAAAACGTCGAGTTATAAATCAAATTATTGAAATATTATAGAATTATTGTCGTCGTTGGAAAAATCATTTTAACCCTAAAGTATTCTTTAGAAAGCATCGACAAATAACGTTTTTGCAGCATTTTTAACGCCAATCTATTTGCTTGCTCAGGATTCCCTCGTGTCATAAATAATGTATCAGACGACATTGACGATGCCAATCGATTTGGAATCAAACGTTCAACCTACGCGGATTTACCACATGGATGCTTTGCATAATAAGTGTCTATTGAACGCTTGTTTCCAAACCAACATAACAGACAACAGAAACGGACTAGTGATGTCGTCGTGAATGCCAATTTAGATGTTTGAATCAATGTCTCATTTGTCATTTCAGTTGGCTATACGATGGACAACATCGACTTATTCTGGCGGGAGAACGACCCTTTTATCATAACCAATGCTGAGATGCCACAATTCGTGCTTTCTAAAGACGTTACGGTCAACAAAATGACGACCGACCATCGGAGTAAGCTTGTCACCATGGAGTCCTTGGCCAATTTCAACAAATCCTTCATATTTATTTAAATTGCGTAAACAATCTGTAAATTCATGCTTATTTGATCACATCAACACCTTAAATCTTGCACGCTGAACAAGCATACTAGTTGCAATATCATTTCAAGTACTATCAAAAAAAGGAAAATCAATTGATACAAGTTGGTTCTGTTTTTATCAGGCTTATGCTCGAAACATATAATAGATGAGTCAAGTACTACATGTATATCTCAATGCAAACGTAATTGTAAGTTATAACGAAATAGACAGTGGAACTTATGCAATGAAATTCGCATGATGATTGTTGCAAATAATGTAACATCTATGATTCAATAGGTTATTCCAATTTTAATAAGATCACCATACCGCTTTTAATCGCGCAAATCATTTTGAAATATCGATGAATTGTTATCAAAGCGAAACGAAAGCTACAGAATTGCCTAGAATGCATAATGATACAAAATTAACAAATGCGTTGCATTTAAAAACATGTTAATGAGTATTGATGACTTCTGAGGATTTTCATTTGCAACTGTCATCCATTTTGTTGTTTGAATCTCGGTTTGAGGATTTTCAAATTTATACGGTTCTTTTGTCTTTCACGTATTATTTTGCAATTTCCTTTTTAAATACATCTACATGTACGTGCCCAGTTCATAAAAAGACTTTCAACATCATGAATTTTCATTCTCGTCGTCATAAGCAAAGCGTTTAGTTTCAAAGCTGTCGCTATTTCCGGACACACGATGTTTGACTTAGTACGCCGTTCTTCAATTGTTACCACACAAATATTTCAGTGACCTTAGAAATACACCTAATATATAAGTGTAGGGCTACAAATTTTATGTTAGATGTTTCGGCTAAGAACTCGGTGTTTATTAGTTTTCACGTTTAGTAGTTCAGTGTACATAAACGTGTTGAACACCATTTAAGACCAATAACTTTATTCAGTAATTCATACGTTATCGTAAGATTGTATGTATTTTATGCTGTTTTCTAAATCAAATTAGATGACCCCTAAGATATCGCATTGGACATTTTCATTTCAAAACGAAAGTACAACGAAAGCAATCTTGCAAGAAGATGTATGGCGACTTCCTCTTCAAGTCAGGGGGGGTTTTATTGGATAAACTTGTACATTTCAGCCGGCATATTCTCGTCACTCAAGGCCCAGCTCCACATGCAACGAAAAGTCGGCTTCTACTTCCTGCAAGTATTCGTCCCGTCGGTATTGTTAGTCATTTTATCATGGGTCTCCTTCTGGGTCGATGGCAACGCCCACGCAGCTCGCGTCTCTCTGGGTGTCACGTGTGTCCTCACCATGACGACGCAGAGTTCCGGTGTACGCCAATCACTTCCGCCGGTGTCGTATGTGAAGGCAATTGATGTTTGGATGTTTGTGTGTCTTCTGTTCGTGTTTGCAGCACTCTTGGAATTTGCATACGTGAATATTTTACAGAGGGGTGCCAGAAAGCACCCAAAACAAGTCAATGTTGCTACTGAGGTAAATATTATATTAGAAAGGGTCGAAATTTAAAATCATTTTTGAATTTATTATACATATCAAATCGCTTTATGCATTCCTTATATACTTTGGTACAAACTAATTATGCGTGCAGTGGTTATAACCCAGTGTGTAGCTTTCTGAGCGTAATACACACGAAATGCTACGGAATTCTTACACAAACACCATCTCCATTAAAGTTAATTCTTCACAAACGTGATGAAATTTGGAAGTAAAACCTTTCTATTTTAAAGTGCAAAACAGCTGCTCTGTTGTATGTTTCACACTGGGTAATAGCCACTGAACGCATAATTAGACTTTCATGAATTTATAAGCTTTTATAAGCTAGGGGTGTAGCAAGTGCTTAGCAAATGGGCCGCGTCACGCGAAAAGGGGCACTCGGACATAAATAAAAACCGCTGACTCAGCTCTTTTTTAGCGCTATTATTCCAGCATCTAGTCACGACAGTTATCATTTGTATTTATTTAAAGGGAGAACTTGATGTCCTCTAAGATGGCAAACAGTGTTACCTCAGACCAGCCGCCGCGTCATTGACGTGGCGGCTGGTCTGGGGCTACACTGTTTGCTATGTCCGAGTGCCCCTTTTCCCGTGACGTGGCTCAAATACCTTATGATGCACCATTTGAATTCTCCGGTATTTGACTTGCAATTTTTTTGGTTAGTTTAAGTAAAACACAAACGAGTAGGAATTCTTTAAATGATCGTAAATGTTTGACTTATGAATTAAACATATAACTTTTATGCTTTACCCTCATTATTCAGAATAGACTTAATAAGTTTCATTCGTTCAGGGGTTTCTTTTTTTATACCAAGAATTGCACTTTCAAAAATAGTTTATAAAGCACCAATTCAGTATAAACCAAGTTACTATATTTTCGACGATTTCTTCCATATCTCCTTTGATTTATAGCTTCAACATAAAGATTTCGAAAATATTACACCCTCTTACTCTGTATACATGTACAAAGAATAAAATCCCATATCTGTAGTCCATGGATCGATTAATCTAATGTGAATAATACTAATTAGGTGGGAAATTATTGCGAAGAAAGGCTAAAAACATGAGCAGCTCATTTGTAATGACATATAATGTTCTCCAACTGCCCCTAAGATTCTTGAATGTAATAGATTCTTTTTCAAGAATTCTGCAGTAATTAATCTCATATGTCGCTTTATGTCACTCGGTTTTGACTATCGTTTTATACATAAAGTATGTAAACAGACTCGAATTTTTGTTAAAGGACACATTTGATGGTGTAGAAGAGAATGGGACGGCGCCGAAAGAGGAACCCGAAAAGACTTTGTACAACACAATGATGCAGTTATGTTGCAAGGTAAATCGCGTAGAGTGAATAACCCATTACCAACCAATAAAGACGTCCAACCAGTTTGTTGCAGACGACTCTGGAAAACATTGTGGGAAAAGGAAAAATTGCTCGTTTAGAACAATTTCTCATTTTCTCATAATGTCCTCAGCCCTATCGGAAGATTATTTATCAATTTCATCACATTTTGAAATGTCTTCTGCAAACTATTTCAATTTGGGATAGTCGAACATTTGGATTTTGGTAAAGGGTTAACATCTTGAGAGTAAAAATGAAATTGAACATAAAAATACATTTGATATCCTTTTTAAGAGGGAGTGGGACGGTAACAAGGTCATATAATACTTTTTATTATTTAAGTATTTGATTTAAACATTGAATCATTCTGCATTAAACCGAATACTTCCGGTCACAAACTCATGTTTTTGGGGTGTCGCCGCCATCCTTAAACGACATTTACATTCAAAAGCAGATGGTCATGTGACATTTGTGTTGACAGTGATCAATTCATAAAGGGAGATCACTATGGAGAGTTTATGGTTCAAATACAAGGGCACAATACATCCCCTTCACTCTACTATTCTGACGATTCAATTTCACTCAAGTTCTTTATGACACTCTGGCAATATGTCTAGACTGTGAATAATACCGCCATATATCTTGTATTTTGTGCATCGTCACGTGATAGCCCACGTGACGTAACTTATTATCATTTGTCTGATGTATCATTCAGTTGGTGTTGCCGTGAGTTTTTCCCGTCATTATCAAAACTTTTAAAGCGATATCGGTGACTTTCTCTATATGAATATGTGTTTGAAGCATAGCCTTATACCATACGCCACTTTCACTGTTTACATATATATCTATTGTATGCCGTACAGGAACTTTAAGTTATCTGTGCTCACATGTATACAATAGTATACACATGTACGTTTGTGTTATTTCGTTTATTATTTCAGGGAGACAAAAACGTCATTCGAAAGGAAAAACGACATGTAATAAGTCATCTGTGCTCACATGTATACAATAGTATATGCATATGAGATACAATAGTATATGCATATGAGATGCAATAGTATATGCATATGAGATACAATAGTATATACATATGAGATACAATAGTATATACATATGAGATACAATAGTATATGCATATGAGATACAATAGTATATGCATATAAGATACAATAGTATATGCATATGAGATACAATAGTATATGCATATGAGATACAATAGTATATACATATGAGATACAATAGTATATACATATGATATATAATAGTATATGCATATAAGATACAATAGTATATGCATATGAGATACAATAGTATATGCATATGAGATACAATAGTATATGCATATGAGATACAATAGTATATGCATATAAGATACAATAGTATATGCATATGAGATACAATAGTATATACATATGAGATACAATAGTATATGCATTTGAGATACAATAGTATATGCATATGAGATGCAATAGTATATGCATATGAGATACAATAGTATATGCATATGAAATACAATAGTATATACATATAAGATACAATAGTATATGCATATGAGATACAATAGTATATGCATATAAGATACAATAGTATATGCATATGAGATACAATAGTATATGCATATGAGATACAATAGTATATGCATATGAGATACAATAGTATATGCATATGAGATACAATAGTATATGCATATGAGATGCAATAGTATATGCATATGAGATGCAATAGTATATGCATATAAGATACAATAGTATATACATATAAGTCTATGTTATTTCGTTTATTATTCCAGGGAGACGCCCTTAATGATGGCAACGCCAGGGCCAAGCGGGTGGATGTAATATCCCGGTATGTGTTTCCCGGCTCCTTTACAGTGTTCCTCATACTATTCGCATCATTCTGTGTACTCTTGCCGGACCCAACGGTGGACCTTAAGGTTGTTGGAACGTGAGCGGGGCTTGAACCCACGTGGGACCGTTGTGACCTTTTAAAAAGGGCCCATGTGGGGTCGATTTTGACCTTGAAGATGTGTCATATGTGGACGTTGTAACCTTGTAAGCAGGTCGTTGTTACATTGCAAGCATATTAAGTGGGGTCGTTGGTACTGCTTTAACAGCCCGCTTACGACTGCGGAAACATTGTTAACAGATCATGTCTTGTTGTTTTTACATTATAAATAGCTTGCATGGGACTGTGGTTACGTTGTTACAACTAAAGTTGTATTGGTTAAACACTATAAACAGCTTACATGGTACAGTGGTAATATCGTTTACAGCTCACGTTGTACTGTTTTCTTATTATAACGGCTTACAGGGGACTGTGGATACATCGTGAACAGCTCACGTTGTATTGTTTTAACATAACAAACAGCTTACATGATACAGTGGTAACATCGTTTACAGCTCACCTTGTACTGCTTTCTTATTATAAACGGCTTTCATGGGACTGTGGATACATCGTGAACAGCTCACGTTGTATTGTTTTCTTATTATAAACGGCTTACATGATACAGTGAAAACATCGTTTACAGCTCACCTTGTAGTGTTTTCTTATTATAAACATCTTACATGACACAGTGGTAACATCGTTAACAGCTCACGTTGTACTGTTTTCTTATTATAAACAGCTTACACCTGATTGTTGTTACATCATTAACAGCTCACAATGAGCTTTTATAACATTGTAATATTGTTTCTTTGTAGAGTTATCATGGGGGATCGTTGTTATTTTAAATGTATCTCAGAGACCCATTGCTTCCTAGGACATAAGACAACCTAGGATCGCATTTTGCATTATAAACGACAGGCTATTTTCATTCATCTCCCCTTGCTACACTGCATCGATCACTGCCACCACAAGATTTTCATCCAAATTTGACTTATTCTTTTACTTTCTTTTCGAATATAGTAGTTGACTTTATAAATGATGTGTCTTTGTTGATATCTGACCGAATAGATTAAAACGTATTTCATTTTCTTTATAAAAAGAACACACATGGATAACTTTTGTGCGGTTGCACCGTCATCTTTAAACGCCAATTTCCTTTCAAAGTAGATGGTCATGTGACATTTGTGGTGGCAGAGATCAATCCTATAAAGAGGCGATCGCTGTGAGGAGTCTGTTTGAAAAGTTCAAGCTTTATTTCATTTACATAATAAAACGACCACGTTGGACCATGTTTACACTGTAACCGACTCTTATGGGGTCGTTGTTATTTTGGTAAAAGGATCACAAAGGAACCTTTGATAATATATAAACGGCTTCAACTGTATCGGTATAATATTGTAAATGAAGCACATTGCTCTTTGTTACCATATTCCTTGTAAAGAACCTACGTGAAATCATTGTTACTTTGAACATAACGTGCTAGAGTTGTTACTTAGTAACCTGTCAACGTGGAATCATTGTTTCTTTGTAAATTTAGTGCTAGGGTTGTTACTTTGAAACTTGCCTAGGTGGAATCATCGTTTCTTTGTGAATTACGTGCTAGCGTTGTTACTTTGAAACTCACCCAAGTGGAACCATTGTTACTTTGTAAATTACGTGCTAGCGTTGTTCCTTTGTAACTGACACACATGGAATGAGCAAATTCAATTTGTGTCGCAATGCTTGTGAAAAAAGGCTATCTTTGGAACAATAAATCTCAGACGATGAGTGTGTCAAGTTATAGAGGAGCGAACTGGAGAGCTGTTTTCTCGGTGTGCCATCTTAAACGTTTTCTCATGTGTCTATTCACCTTTTGAAATTTAATTTCAACATTGGTATCCAAAGCAGCGAAAGTACTAAGTCATTAACGCGACACATTATCAGTCCGAAAGAACCCCTTATATGTGCAATATAATTGTATTTAATTAACGTTAGTATTTGTATTTGTTAAAGGCCCATTAAAGGAGATTAATGCTATGTCAAACTATATTATTTGGTTAACCTTTGGACAGATTCAAATAACTATCACCAGAAAACACCATCAGCACAACTTAAATGTGAAAGTAAACCAGAAATAACCCAGATTAGCAAGTTTTACAATTCAGATTTCCTGATTATTCACCTCTGACCTTGACAGTTGATACACACATTTTTGAACCGACCAATCAGAATTCGTTATTTTGAATATGTAAACAAACAGGTTGTTGATAAACATGATTGAATTGGAGACACCTATATTTCAAGCACAAAATAACTTATTTTAAATGAGTCTATTTAATAGGGTCTCAATGCATTCCTAAACTAATTCTCATGTCTACTAAGAACATAATAAAAGAACTCCATATATTCTTTCAGTAATTTATTTATACTTCTCTCCTTTGATGTGCCTTTAACATAACTCATCTTTTAACTTATTCATGTACGTTCCATCACGACTCTTTAAATGTGTTTTCATCTCGGTGAAATTGAATGGTCCATTTATGTTTTTATAAATGACGATAGCTTTATTTAACTGAAATCTTATTTAGTCAGCATTGACCCTTATATATATATGCCATCTATCACTGATCCAAAATCAAAGATGGGGAGGACACTATGAACAAAGCTTGCATAAATTATTTTAATGAATAATTTTCATGTATTCCTTTTTAAATTTTAAGATGATGCCGTTGAGAAGAAGGGTATTGATCTTTTACGCGTTCCCTTTAGTTGCCGTTAAGTTTCATTACATTAGTTTATAATATAACATCATACATATCTCTTTATGTGTGAACCGTATGTATTTTTATCATTTTGTTCTGTATATGGTAATTTCATTTATCAAAACGCACTTCTTATTCATCAATTACATGTATAGTTCGAGAGTTCAATGCGCTACTAATGTAAGGGAGTCGTGGTTGTGGATGACTTGCTAAAGTCTTCCATTCGACATTCAAGGTGAATGCTGACGAAGACCTATTTTGTGTGTATACCTTTAACCTTCTACCAAGCAATGACCACATTAAACCGCTTTGTTGCAGACGGCTCTGAAAAATATTGTGCGAAAAGGAGAAATTGCTCGCTAAGAGCAATTTCTCCTTTTCCCACAATGTTTTCTGCTCCATCTGTAGAATATTTTTAAATTTCATCATATTTTGAAATGTCGTCTGCAATCTCTTTCAATTTGGGACAGTCTCAACTGTGTTGTTTGGGAAAGGGTTAAACGATAACAATGATCGTTATTTCACGACATCCCAAATGTTGCACCGGTACATTTTGTACTTCGTAGCGAGGGTAGGGGGTTCACAGGTCTGGCTATGAAAATATGCATTCCGACGTTGAATGACGCTGAATAACTTGTATTCGATTTCAATAATTGTTGAAATCGTTTTTTTCTTTCCTATAATGAAAACATTACGAGGAAAGGGAAAATAATTTCTTCACGGTAACATCTGATTTTCCACGACACTGTCCTGTTGTTCGGTGAACTATTTTGAGTCAAAATAGTCCTTTCAAAAAATCCATAAGTATTTCAGAAAAAGCTGGTTTCTCTTCTTCAGTAAAGCTTTAAGTTTGAATGTATGCCCGGAAATCATATATGTAATTATATGAATGCATAATATAAGATAAGATTGCTTCACATAGCCATATTGTAGATGAATTTATCGAATCATGTGTTGAATCTGTAAATGTTCATGTTTTAATGTGTAACCGTGAAAATGTGGTTATTAAATACTTCTTTTCTACAAAAACCTTTTCTCTTTGTTTTATAAATCAGTTCACATCATGCAAGAGATGGTTCTTTTTGTATGGTGTTTGTATGGTGTTTAACGCCGCATCAACATAATTTAAGTTATGTCATGGCTTTCAGAGGTGTCGGTGGGGCTCGAACCCGGGAAACCGGAGTTTTAAAGCCGCCACTTTGACCACTGGGCCAAGCATGTCTCTCCTTATCTTTGTAGCAGTTCTTTAAAGGAATTTATCAGAAATGTGTTATGTTTAACTCATTCAAATTATCTTTGAATAAATAAATAGAATAAAGCTTAGAAATGATTGTATAAGCATGAAATGCTATTTCTATTGTCTTTTGAGACCGGCAAGTTTTTATTAATATACATATATCTGAATCGTTTAAACCAGAAAATCGTTTCTTGGCGAAAATCAAATAACTTGATACTGATAGCATTTGCCTTTCTACATTATCCGACATAATGGGAATAAATAACTGTTTTGTCACTCATAGATGTTTATGAAGAAGACAAATTATATATTATAAGCCGGAGGCCTAGATAACGAGAAACGTTTACATTCCCATTGTCATAATGAAGTTGTATCTAAAAAGAATTGTCAAAGCACAATACGTTTGAAATCGATATTCCATCAACAATTTCAACTAATTTAGGTTAATATTATTGGAACGAATACATAGTGTGAATAAATCTAAAATGGATATGTATGATTTTCAAGTGATTAAGAGAGGTGCGTAATTCTGGAAAAAAAATGAAATAATAATTGAACGAAATTATCTACCCTAATCACTGGAAATCAATTTACTTATTAACATAAATACTAACAAAGACCTGATATTTCAGAAAGAAAGATTTGAGATAAAGTCTTCATACGTCTCTTTCGTATTGAAGGTGCTTATTCAAAGATTTCAGGAGGATTGGGTATCAACATTCTATTTCTTTCTAATTCTATAGCAGCTGTACTGTGGTCAAGACGTAGTAGGGACTGATATTCGTTCTTATCCCTGGAGGATAGCCATTGGAAAAAAAAATATTCGTATTTGATATTTAAAAGACTTAATACAATGATGTATAAATATGTAATCAGACTCAAAGTCGTTGTAACGGTTTTGATATATACTAAATAAACTGTTCATGCTAAGCTATATTCGAGTTTCCTGGATTAATTATTCTTTAAGTAGCTTCTTTTAACCCTTTTCCAAACAATAACGACATTTGACGACTTTAAAAAACATTGTTGGAAAAGTAGAAATTGCTCGCAACGAGAAATTCCTCCTTTACCCACAATGTTTTCTGGACTTTTAGAAGATTATTTTCGAATTTCATCACATTTTGAAATGTCGTCTGCAAACTCTTTCAATTTGGGACAGTGGAAAATTTGTTGTTTAGGAAAAGGTTAATTGTATATCATACAACAATACATACATTTTATTGTAACAAAGATGTAATATTTTGACTTTCCAATTCGCTCATAAGTGAACAGGAACCTTTAACCCTTACAGTGTTGTAACCGACTTCACGCCTATGCAAACAGGTTAGATCAAGGCCAGCAAAGTTAATCTGCGGCCGGCCTGTGATCTCACATGCTTGCTACTCTGAGTATCTTTCCACATCAAAATTAAGCAGATATTTAAGGTTTTGGAAAGAAGACGACACAAAAACCTATTTTTAGAAAAATTACTGTGCATTTTAAGTGTTGAAGACACCTAATGTTTCACCAAAAAAAGCTTTAACCCTTTTCCAAACGTGACCAATTCGACAAACCCAAATTGAAAGAGTCTGCAGACGATATATCAAAATGTGACGAAATTTGAAAATAACCTTCTGATAGGGCAGAAGACATTGTGGGAAAAGGAAAAAATGCTCTAAGCGAGCAATTTCTCATTTTCACACAATTTTTATTCCAGAGTCGTCTGCAACAAAGTGGTTAAATGACGTTATTGATTGGAAATGGGTTTATGCAGTCTTCTCTACAGCTCTTTCATGTTAATGTCTAGGTCCGATGTATTCAGCTCATGCAGGATTGCAGCTGCTCTCTGCTTCTGTAAGGGAGCAATCTTCCTTCCGCTTGGCCTTGTCGTTAGAACTGCAAAGGAAACACCATCGGTTTGTGAGTTTCATTAAAGCCAACGTTTTACTTGAAACTATCGTTTTGTAAGCGAGAAAATATATATAGTTGGTACGCTTTACATAATTTGAAACCGTTTGTGAAAGCATTTAATGTTCTAAGACCTATTTTACCTAAAATAAGTGTGTACTTAATTGTTGGGCACATGTAACGATGGCGTACAGCGATACACATCACGACTCTAGCACATCTGAACCTAAGATAGCACCCCTGATTTGAATTATAATAAAATCTTTTTAAAGCGATTATTCCTTGCTACTTTTCTCTAGTTAAGTCGTTTTTGAGTTCGTGTTCACTAATTTGAAGTTCCGTGATGTATGGGAACTTAAACAAAATTATGTTAAATTTAAGACTTTGATGATTTTCCTGCTAGTGTACAGCAGTCGTTTATGAGTATTATAGTATATGTTCTCTGGTGTCCTACCAGTACTAGGCTAGGACATGTGTCTTGTCCAAGGACAATGCCCGTTGAAAAAAGTGGTCGCCTTCGGGGATCAAACCTTGGGTGATCAGTCCCTGGTCCCCGACGCTAACCATTAGACCACCGCAGAACCCGATGTTCTCCGCTACTTAAGATTATAAGTATAATGCCTGACTTTGAAACGCGTTGCTTCCATCCTATTTGTTTCATTTGTTGTTGGCGATGATATTCTGCCTAAGTTACTATTTTCCTATTAAATTTACATACATGGGTGCTTCTTTACGCCCACCTATCTTCGCCTGCTTCTCTAAAATGAGCAGAACGTAAAAGTACGTTCTGCTCATTTTGGAAAAAAAGGCGGAAATTGGAGGGCGTATTCCTAAAGTTGACTGGGTGAAGGGATTGTTATATCAGTGTTCAAGGACGACTTCCGGTAAATCCGCGACCGTTACTCAGAGGTTTAGCCCGGACCACCATTAGCTATATAACCCAATCGTATCTACTCGGCAATCCCCGTAACAAGTCGGTAGATATACCTCGTAGGCAGTACATGAATACACCAGAAATCCTGGGGTAATTCGCCTTATTTCCGGCGGATAACGCAAAATGCACACAGGCACTAAATATGTTATTGAATACACACAAATTGGTTATATATCACAATTGAATGGGTTTTTTACCCTTTTCATTAAAGATGATCATATCAACACATCTTTGTTTCATATTTTGTCAATCGGCTCTTTTCGGCAATCCCCGGCTTGTTACGGGGATTGCCGAGTAGATACGATTGGCCCTTCGTTGCTGACCTACTTTCAAAAATGGCTCCCCATTACCTCCGAGGTTATTTTAAGAAATGGCCGAGGTGTTCCGAATGCTATATAACCCGGTGTTTCGCTCCTCCCTGTTTAGCCTGGAGTCCTGGCCCATGCTAACCCGCATTAGGGTTCGCGGTATACGAACGGGCCAGGCCTCAAGGCTACTCCCTGTTCTGTTGTGTCTCTTCCACATTGGCTGTCGTTATCCGCTGTTGCTGGTTGTATCGCATATCCACGATGATAACAGGTATGTTATAGAGTTTACTACTTCCATTGCACACCTTGCTGTGTGGCAATGTATTGCTATTGTGATATGGTAAATGAGGGTTTTAATTCCATGAAGAAAACAAAGTATAGCCCTTACCTTCGTGCTTTGGACCGTCTCCAGCAACAAAACAACACTATCAAAAGTATAATTATAACAATTATAGTAGGCACAATATAGACGGCCACGCTGGTGCTGGTATTTGATTCCGAACCTTCGTCTTGTGGATCGCCATTTGGACATTTATCGGGACATTTCCCCGTCGTCTTGTCACATACCTCTCCGCAGTCGCACATATCACATGCATCCTGGCAATTCAGACCAATTGTACCATGTGGACATTCTGAAAATCGTTTAAATAAGTTATTCTTTTCGGAGTCCCATCGGGATGTTAGCTGTTATGCAAAAATGCACATGTATGTATGTATGTATGTATGTATGTATGTAGGTTGGACCTATTATGTAAGAGCAAAAGAAATATTAATTAATACAGTAGAAAATAAGATTGATTACTTATTTTTGAATATTTTATAATGTTTTACCTGATCTTATGCTTGTATATAATTATGGAAAATTAAAGAAACCATTCTGAAAACGTTGCAGAAAATGTTATGACTCGCGATAAAAGTAACGTTGTTTTACTGATGTTCGTTATGTCCTTTCAGACAGTGTTCGTTGATGTATTCGATAAGGAGAACGTTTATGAATAATATTTGGCGAATTACCGTGAATCGTTAAAATTTACGACACTATCTCCGCAAACGTTTGTTATTTTGGGAAACAGAAGTCCCAAAAAACAAACAGACAAACTATAATAGTATACTTTGGAGTCTTTCGCTTCTTGTTGACATGTTTGTATTGATTTTGTAATGATTACAGGGTTATGCATAAAAAGAATTGAAACGAATGTACAGTAATTGGTTAAGTTTTATTTTACACCACAATAGATTTGAGGTGTTTGTTGGCATTTATCCTAAATTGATCATTTTGACAGTGGTGTAGCTTGGCGACCAGTTTAAGCCGACAGACATAATCGTACCCAAGTTAAAGGCACATAAAAGGAGATTAATACTATATCAAACTGAATTATTTGGTAAACTTTTGGTCAGGTTCAAATAGTTTTTGGCACAACTTAAACGTGAACGCCAACGAGAAATTACCCAGATTAGCAAGTTTGATAATTCAGATTGTGTGATTCTTCACCTCTGACCTTGACAGTTCATACACAAATTCTTAAACCGACCAATCAGAATTTGTTATTTTGAATATGTAAACAAACAGGTTGTTGATAAACATGATTGAATTGGAGACAACTATATTTCAAGCACTACATAACTTATGTTGAAAGATTCTTTTTAATGGGGTCTCACTGCGTTTTTAAATTAATTTTCATGACTTTTATGAACATAATAAGATAACTCCATTTATTTCTTCAGTAACTCATTTGTACTTATTTCCTTTTATGTGCCTTTAAATCATGTTGATGTTATAAACTGTAAAGTAAAATGGTCGACTTGCGATTCTTTCACTGTTTGATGAAATGTTTGCAGTGAATGTATAGCGAATACATAGAAATTCATGATAGAATTGATATGAATGTATTACGGGTGTATACATTTTAATTTATACCATAGAAATACTGAGGTATTTATCGCAAAAAAGGAATATTTTGACAATGTTACTTCAGGACCATGTTCGCACGCAGGCATATTCGTACCCACTTTAAATTGTGTCGTTGTTGCTTTATTTACCTCCTTAAGGAGAGTGAACGTTTGCGACGTTTTTATTCGTTCAATAGTGATTTCTGTGAAACAAATTGTTCGCAGCTCACGTTTTCCCTATTGGACGGTAGGTTGTCCATAAGAATTAAAGGCACATAAAAGGAGATTAATGCTATATAAGACTATATTAATTGGTGAACTTTTGGTCAGATTCAAATAGTTATCACCAAAAAAAAACATCAGCACAACTTCAACGTGAAAGCCAACAAGAATTAACCCAGATTAACCAGTTTAACTGTGTGATTCTGCACCCCTGACCTTGACAGTTGATACACAAATGTTTGAACCGACCAATCAGAATTCGATATTTTGAATAGGTAAACAAACAGGTTGTTGATAAACATGAATGAATTGGAGACTACTATATTTCAAGCACAAAATAACTTATGTTAAAGGAGTCTGTTTAATAGGGTATCAATGCATTCGTGAATTAATAGTCATGACTTTTATGAAAATGATAAAAGAACTCCATATAATTTTTTAGTAATTTATTTGTACTTATCTCCTTTTATGTGCCTTTAAGAAACAGTTATCAGTATGTTACTGTAGCACCATCTAAAGCAACTGACAGTGGTCAAGGGGGAGATCGTCGGTTTCTTGACATGAGGGTCGTGGGTTCGAATCCCGTGAAAAGCTGGATCCGCCTTGACAACATATGAGCAGTTTGTTGTGTAACGTGTCTCGGGTCCCTCTCGGAGTAAACCAATCGTGGGTCACCCATCCAGGTACTAACCACTTAGTCCGTTGGTTAACTTCGAGAGAAAGCCAACCACTCTACCAAATCACATATAACAGCCGGCTTCTACAGCGAGACTGTAGAAGTAGTATTAATACATAAACCCTATAACCGTCACAGTTGCAGACGTGTCTGGAAAACAATGATAGTAAATACAACACGTCCTTAAGTGCAGTCATTGAACACTCTCACTTTCATAATCTTTTCTATCATGTTTGAAATTCATGCCAAAAGTTTGACCTACTGTCAGAAGTATTGCGATACATCTATATGCATGTAATGAAACGAAAATCGGTTTGCCTATAACACCAGGTATATGGTGGTGCGGTTACAAAAGACAATTTCTAAAGTCAATAGATTTCAAACCATGACAAAATGATTGCAATACGGAAAATGAATTAACATCAACCTAGATGAAATATGCGAATCGAAAGAATTAAAGAACATCATATATTTTTTTTTTAAGATGCCTACCTCCATATATCACGAGTTCGCACACAACAAGTTGTTTATCAGTGCCCACCAGTGTTACTGTTACATTCCTTGCCAGTTGTGTGGATGGTAACGAGTATGTGTAGAAGTTGGTGGCGCTTGAAGAGGCCGGAATTGTATGCACTACTGATGCGTCGAACGAAATGTTCATACCAACAAAACTCTCTGTAAAAATAGATATGATATAGAGAATAGATGGTCGGTGTCGTGAATCGGAAATGTTATCGGGCAAGGCTTAGGAATATTATCCGGTGAGCCGAAGGCGAAACGGATAATATTCCGATGCCGAGCCCGATAACTTTTCCTATTCAAAGACTAAACCATCTATTCTATTTATCCTGTTACCTTTATGTATTCCTTTAAACAAATAATATGTAAATAAAACATGAGAAAGAAGGAAAAAATATGTAGAGAATGATGTAAACATGACGTCATTTCGTTCTTATGACGTCATTATTTGTCGCGTGAATGAGTTATATGGTTAGTGCCGGATATCACAAATGTTATACGGCACCTAGTTATCGGTCTCAAAATGGCACTAGTGACAGGATAAATATATCTATGAAATAAAGATAACATATATACGCACAAAATCATGGTACATTGATCTGAATTAATGTAATTAAAAATTGTGCGTGTTCAAATGCTTTTCTAGCAGTTAAAAGTGTGTGCCCTTATTTTCATGCACTCCACTTTTTAAATGAGTGCTGGCCAATTATCAAGGAAACCATAAAGAAAAAATATATGTAGAGATGCAAAATAATATGTAATCAAAGATGATATATAGATCTATACTAAAGATCAAAGTATATATTCTATACTTGTATAATGGTTTAAAGTATGAAGAGTGATGGCCCTTCTTGATACTCACATATCAATTGACGGGTAAAAATGGGTTAGAATCTTTACCTCTAACGTAACGTTTAAACATTTTTTCTGTTTTCCATTCTGTATATTCTCTTTTACCATAAAACTCTTTTTGTGCCAATGGCAAACATCACAAAACTGGCGTTTTTCTGTAGGTTTGACATTCATCTTCAATAGTAACTTTCAGGTCTCGAAATCGGGTCTTAGCGTAGTATGTGTCGTTAAACCGACCGATGTTTTAACTAAAGCGGCTTATTTCAAGGGTAGCGTATATGTAATGGTTAGGGTCGGGGTCTAGAAACCGGTCAATCCGGGCTCGATTCCCGATGGCGATCAACTATTTCACCGTAGAGTCTCCCTAGGCAAGGTACATTTCCTAGCCTAGCATGTTATGTTATCCAGGAAACATGTACTTTAAGGCTCGGAGAATGAGCCATTAGCCCTAATGGAAAAAGCAAATAAACAATACAAAAATCAAAGAACCGATATAGCAACACTTGGTGTAGAACTATAAGTATACAAAAACGCATACTCACTAACTTTTAAGCGAAGGTTACAAAATGTGTAATGGTTTATCAAAACTTACAGACAGACACTAACGGTAAGAAAAAGAAAGGCTAATCTTGAACTATTTTGTACGTTGTCATTTCACTTTTCATCCATGAGTGAACCGAAAGAAATACTCACGAGAAGCATATTGATTGTCGGTTCTCCCATAGATAACGATCCTCGAGATTATGTATTCTTGTCCGAGGTCAACACGCAGCCATGGATTATCTTCGATCAGTGTTGCTGTACAACAAGGACTCTTCACCGGGTCTGTGCGGTAATCCCCGTCTACTGATCTTGATGCCGCCCAGTCATAGAACAGTGAACTGGCTTTGGCTTCCTTCCGTGTGGAGATAACTCTAACTGAAATAAAAAAGATAATAAGAGAGAT